>JACYFF010022736.1:0-24576 GCA_017589665.1 Selenicereus undatus | reverse complement strand
AACACCCCCTGCAAACAAGTCAACAGGGTGTTCGTCATCGGAGAACAACCTCTATCAGGGTGTTTGTTACTTATAACACGAAAATCAGACACCACAATTCACCCCCCTCTTGTGGAAGTATACTCTAAGATCTAACACTAAGGACGGTTGCCAACTTCATGAAGGATTAGTCTGCTTTTTCTCGGTTTCCTCCTCACTTGCTCTGGTTTGCCTTCTTGCTGGTTCGATTCTTGCTTACTTCGAATTGTGCTGTGATGTTGAATAACCGGCTTTAAACGATTGTGGTTGTAGTTTATTTGCTCTGTTGATTTGCTCGGTTATTTGCTTTGTTTATTTGGGATGGAACGTTACGACTTCTCAATTCATTTACTCTGTTTGCTTAGAATTAGTGTTAGAGTGTTCATTGAGCTGAATTGATATTACGTTCAAGTTTTGAAATAATGTGGTTAGTTAACTCTGATAAAATCATGCTTAATTCACTATTAGTTTGGTTTAATTTGGAAAAGTGATATATGGTTTAGTTTAGGTCTAGATTGTTTAGGTCATTTAAATTCTCAGTTAAAAGTAGTGCAATTAGTTTAGTTGAATCAGGTTATTAGATTGCTTTAAGTAATTCCATTTAGTTTATTCAATCAGTTAATGACCATAAAATCTCACGTCCTCCCTGAGGACCGACCCTTAATACTATGACTGACAATTGAGTATTTGAGGTTTCTTTTCTTTAGTTTAATTTTCCACCCCCCTCAAAATTGCTCAACAAGAATTATGTGCTTTATGTGATAATTTATACTCCTTTTCCCATTTTACACTCGGGTATGGTTATTTTCTTTGTTTTGAAGGATTTTAGGCCTTTCTACCCAACATTTGACCCTATACAGGTGTATTTTGACTTACCACGGATGCCTCTGAGTTGCTATGCCCTTGGAAGGATGAAGAATAGAAGAATGTCGAACCAACAGAGACCACGGTCGGTCCGTGGTGAGTCCCACAGTCCGCTGTGTCTCATTTCACCCAGAGGCTTTTTGTTCCCTCATGGTTTTTCGACTTCCTGGCAGTTTTAATGCCATGAAGTCTCGTGGCTCTTCGGCTTCCAGGACTTTCACTATAAAAAGGGCTCTTCTTTTCTCATTTCCACACACCCCATCATCTCATGTTCATTTCATGTTGCTATCTTAGATTAGTGTAGATTAGATTAGAGAGAGAATGAGTTGAAGTGAAGATTTGCAAGGATTCAACCCCGGGCTTGCAACGAAGGTTCAAGCGCAATCTTGGCCGAACATCTCTTTTCTCTTCTCCCTTCTCTTCTCTTTTCTCTTTAGATTTACCATTTTAGTTTGTTTAATTTTATCATGTTTAAGTAGTTTTATTTTGTCTAGGGATATAGTAGTTTATGAAAGTGTTGTTGGATTATATTTTAATTTATAGAATTGTGCTTATTTCATGATTGGTTTGATTTAGTTCTATCAAGTGTTACTTACATTGTGAGTGGATTTGTGGCCAAAATTTACTTGCACACTTGAAACAGTCGAGTGAACATTCGGAAGACGACATTTGATTGTTGGACTGCTTGAATAGACAAAGCATAACTTCATCTTGTAATAGCCATTTATATGTTAGGAGGGCTAGTAAGTAATCGAAAATATTAAACTTGGATTAAGTCAAATTAGTTTGAAAGAACGACATTTGATTAGTTTAGACAAATGTAGTTGATTTCGAAAGAATAGACTGAATTTCTGTATAAATTGTTGTTCCTCGAAATTAATCAATTAGAGAAAGGCACATGTTTATCATTTTGATTTAATTTCCTTTCATAACTACAAAAATTCCTAGGTGTTTTTCCCATATTTGATTTAGAAAAGTTTATTTGCAGCTGTTAATTCGAAACCATTTTAACTTGAATTCGCTTAGCATATCTTGAGGGATTATAAGGCAGTAGTTTGATCTAGTCTTTGTGGGATCCACCTTGAATAGCTACAATGCCACTGTGCGCTTGTGGGCCTGTTAAGTTTTTGAGTTTGATAAGTGTTTAAAGTGTATATCATTTTAGGGTCACTTTGCTACATTTTTAGGGACAATTATGTGCTTTATGTGATAATTTATACTTCTTTTCCCATTTTAAGCTCGGGTATAGTTCTTTTCTGTGTGCTGTAGGATTTTAGGAGTTTCTACCCAGCATTTGACCCTATATAGGTGTATTTTGACTCACCATGGATGCCCCTTAGTTTCTATGCCCGTGGAAGGAAGAAGAATACAGGAATGTCAATCCAACAGAGGCCACGGTCAGTCCGTGGTGAATTCCACGGTCCGTGGTGTCTCAGTTCACGCTAAGGTTTTTGTTTCCTCATGGCTTTTCGACTTCCTAGCAGTTTTAATGCCATTAAGTCTCGCGGCTCTTCAGTTTCCAGGACTTTCACTATAAAAAGGCCTCTTCTTTTCTCCTTTCCACACACCCCATCATCTTATCTTCATTCCATTTTGCTCTCTTAGATTAGTGTAGATTAGATTAGAGAAAGAGTGAGTTGAAGTGAAGATTTGCGAGGATTCCACCCCGGACTTGTAACGATGGTTCAAGCACGATCTTGGATGAGCATCTCTTTTCTCTTCTCTTTTCTCTTTAGATTTATCATTTTAGTTTGTTTAATTTTATCGTGTTTGAGTAGTTTTATTTTGTCTAGGGATTTAGTAGTTCGTGAAAGTGTTGTTGGATTATGTTTTAATTTATAGAATTGTGCTTATTTCATGATTGGTTTGATTTCGTTCTATCAAGTGTTATTTACATTGTGAGTGGATTTGTGGCCAAAATTTACTTGCATACTTGAAACAATCGAGTGATCATTCGAAAGACGACATTTGATTGTTGGAATGCTTGAATAGACATAGCATAACTTCGTCTCAAAAGAGAGATTTATATGTTAGGAGGGCTAGTAAGTAATCGAAAATATTAAACTTGGATTAGGTCAAATTAGTTTGAAAGAATGACGTTTGCTTTGTTTAGGCAAATTTAGTTGATTTCGAAAGAATAGACTGAATTTCTGTATAGATTGCAATTCCTCAAAATTTCTATATTGATTCAATTCCCTTTCGTAACTATGAAAATTCTTAGGCGATTTTCCCATATTTAATTTAGAAAAGTTTATTTGCAGTTGTTAATTCGAAGCCATTTGAATTTGGATTCGCTTAGCATATTTTGAGGGATTATAACCTAGTAGTTTCATCTCATCTCTGTGGGATCGACCTTGAATAGCTACAACGCCACTGTGCGCTTGCGGGCCTATCAAGTTTTTGGCGCCATTACCAGAATAATGAAGTTTAGAAAAATTTATAGATAAAACAAACAATGGCAAATTTTCATTTTCCCTAATTCGAGTATGAATTATTTTAGAGGTATTTTAAGCGTTTGAATGTGTTTCTTGCTCAATGTGCTTATTGTGTGGATAAATGGGAAATTTAGACTTCGTTGATGAGGGTGTGAATAGTAAAACTTGTACTCTTTTAGGGTATTTGGATTTTCATGGTAGAAATGTTGATGATGCATGGTATTTGCTTAAGTGGATTGCTTGGGATTTATTTGAATTTGAAAAGGCTAGTCTTATCCCTAGATATTCATTTCCTGATCCTTGCACATTCTATTGTAGATCTTATTATGCTCCTTTTTGGTGTGATTTCTGTAATTCTTTTGGCCATGATATAAATTCATGTCCTTATTATGCATGTTATACTCAACCTTATTTTGCATCACCCATAGACAATACTGAAGTTGTCCTGACCATAAATGATTCATCCTTCCCTTTAGCTAAGTGCATGGGGATTGAGGTGGGTGAGCCTTTTGGGGGAGTTGCTAGGTTTGATGTTGTTGGTGCATGTTTTGAGTTACAAGATACTTTAAAGGAGGTGTATGATCTAGTTGAGACTCCTTTGGAGGGGACGCGTGATGTGTTTATGCATAAGGAGTCTTCTAGCCTTGGTTTTGATAATATTGTTCTCCCTAATCCTCTTGATCATTCCCATATTTCACCTATGTATTTACAACCCTCTCCTTCCCCTAAATATGACATTGTTGAGCCCAATGATAATCCTAAGATTTGTGATCCTAATGTTGATTTGGGTTGTGAGGATGACGTGCTTGGTGGGCAAGTTGACCATTTTGTGTCCCTAGGTTGCTTTAGGGGGTTTAATGCCTCTCTTGATCCATATTACGTGTTCCTGGAGGACTTGCCTAGGAAAATAATGTGGACTACACTCTTTAATCCTTTCTATGATTTTTCTAAGGCTACTGATAAGGTTAAAAGGATATTAGTTGTCTTTGATGTGATTTTTGTTATTTCCTCTTACCTTTTATTTTGTGAATTGTGGTCCTAGGAGTTTGATAAGCTCTTGTTTACTTTAACAGTGTCTGCTTTCACGAGCCAAGTCTTGAAGATGTGACGGAGTGACTAATGCTCCATGAGTTGCATTTGCAAAAAGGCCTTAGCTTAGGTGCACTCTGCACCTAACCTCGTGAGATTATTAGGTTTTGTTTCCTTTCCCTTCTCTTACTTTCTTTCGTTTGAATAATAATGCTTTATCTAAGCATGGGGGAAGGTTAGCTTTATGTTTTTCATTTTGGTAATTAATTTGCTTACATATTAGAGCATATAGTTTTTGATTTATTTTTGTTTGCATTAGTGTGTTACATTTAGTTGATTTTTAAGTTTGCATATAGTATTACATGTTGGGATGGTGTGAGATAACCTCCAATGATGCTTTTTGCTAGGCAAAATAGCTTTCATGAGTTTGAGTAACTTTTGGCATGTAATCCCTTTTGGTGCTACACTTAGTGAAGGTTTTGTAAATACTTCTTGTTTTGACCCTTGTCTTGTTTGAGAACTTTGTTATCCCTAGAGTCATTAGCACTAATGTTTGTACATTGGAATTACTTTATGTGTTTAATGAGACTTTGGTAGATATCTCGTGAGATTTTGAGCCTTATATGGACTAATCATTATGTTTAGTCTCATATTTCTTTCATGTGTGTGACTCTTCCATGTTGCATCTCTAGAACTTGCCTAGATTTTTGTTCAAAACCACATTCGCATGTGCATAGTTGATGATATGATAGAGGGATTCTTTGTTGTTGATCAGTTTGGGCACATAGCCAAATAGCATACCCTTGTATTGCATGTTTATTCCCTTTACTAGTCCCTTTAAGCTTATATCTGTTTTTGTTGTGATCCCTTCATATTAGCCCTTGGCCAAACACATATTTCTAATTGCCATTTTCTATTATATGCCCACATTGAGGGCAATAAGTGATTCCAGCATAGGGGAGTTAGTCGTTATATTTTGATTTCATCTCCCAAAAAAAAGGGGAAATATCATAAAAAAACAACAAAAAAAACAACAAAAAAAACAATAAAAAAAAGAGCAAATGAAAAAAAAAGAAGAAAAAAAACTCCGTGATTGGCATTGGATATGTAAAAAGCTTGTGTTTCTTTTTTTAACTCGTTTCCTATTTGATTCATTTGGTGTATGTTCATTGCATTTTGAGGTCTGGAGTGTTGGTAAACTTTATAATTGCTTGGTTTTGTTGGTTGCTCCCTAGTCACTTGGCTAAGTAGCTCCACATTGTCCTAAATGCATTTGTCCACTCCTTTCCCTTAACCCTTCTAGCCCACGTTACAACCCTATCAAAGTCCTCTTGATTATCTTGTGCATATTGTATTTTAATGGTGGAGAATTTAAGAGCCTCATCAAGCATATGACAAATTGTATCTTTGGAATGAGTCTTGAGCGAAGCTGTGATATATTTCAAACACATGAGCAAGAGAGATCCACATTGTGCAAAGTGAGGTTCTACTAGTCCATATGGCTCTACTCAATTCCATGTGCTTGCATAACATGCTTTGTGGTTCTTTTAGGGTGATCAAGTTTGATGTTGAGCTTCCGGTCTTATACTTTTTCGAAAACCTTATTTTCCTTCTGATTTTGAAATATTTTGTGCACTACTTGGGGTTGCTGTTTATTGTTATTCTTGCTTGTGATATGCTATGATTTGCCTGCTTTTAGGAGTTTGTTATGTTTTGAGGCCTAGATGCATATTCCCTGGTTAGTTTTCTCTAGTGTTTGCTAGAGGAGAAGCAATGGTTTAAGCATGGGGGAGTTCGATAAGTGCTTAAAGTGTGTATCATTTAAGGGCCATTTTGCCATATTTTTAGGGAAAATTATGTGCTTTATGTTATAGTTTATACTCTTTTTTCCATTTTATGCTTGGGCATGGTTCTTTTATGTGTTTTACAGGATTCTGGGCCTTTTTACTCTCGTTTTCACCTATAAATGAGTGTATTTTGACTCCCCAAGGAGGCCCCTGAGTTGCCATGCCGGTGGAAAGAAGGAAGAAGAGAAGAATATTGAGGCAGTGGACACCATGGTCGGTCTGTGGTGAAGGCCACTGTCCATGGTGTCTTTATTTTCTGGCGAGCCTTTCTATTTTCTCACGGCTTTTCGACTTCCTGGCAGTTTTAATTCCATTAGGTCTCGTGGCTCTTTGGTTTCTAGGACTTTCACTATAAGAAGGGGTCTTCTCTTCTCATTTTCGCACATCCAGCACTCCATCATCTTATCTTCATTTCCATTTTCTTCTCTTAGATTAGAAGGAGGGAGAGTGAGTTGACGTGAAGATTTGCAAGGATTCCAACCCGGGCTTGCAACGACGGTTCAAGTGTGATCTTGGCTGAGCATCTCTTTTCTCTTCTCTTCTCTTCCCCTTTCTCTTTAGATTTATCATCTTAGTTTGTTTAATTTTGTCATGTCTGAGTAGTTTTCTTAGTCTAGGGATTTAGTAGTTTTTAGAATTGTTATTGGATGATGTTTTAATTTATAGAATTTTCTTATTTTCATGATTGGTTTGATTTCGTTCTATCAAGTGTTATTCATGTTGTGAGTTGATTTTTGGCCAAAATTTGCTTGCACATTAGACACTAGAAACAATCGAGTGAACATTCGAAAGACGACATTTGGTTGTTGGATTGCTTGTTAGAACCTATCGTTGCTTCGTCTCGAAAGAGAGATTGTCAAGTTGGGAGGACTCGAATTAAGTAATCGAAAATATTAAACTTGGATTAAGTCGAATTAGGTTAAAAGAGCGACATTTGCGTAGTTTAGGCAAATTTAGTTAATTTTGAAATAATAGACTAAATTTTTGTATAGATTGCAATTCCTCGAAATTAATCAATTAGAGAAAGGCACATGTTTATCATTTTGATTCAATTCTCTTTCATAACGGCGAAAATTCCTAGGCGTTTATCTATTCTTTCGAAATCAATCAAATTTGCCTAAACTAAGCAAATATCGTTCTTTCAAACTAACTTGACTTAATCTAGGTTTAATATTTTCGATTACTTACTAGCCCTCCTAACATATAAATGTCTCTTTCGAGGCGAAGTTATGCTAAGTCTATTCAAGCAATCCAACAACCACATGTCGTCTTTCGAATGTTCACTTGACTAGTTAAATTTTGGCCACAAATCCACTAACAACATGAATAACACTTGATAGAACAAAATCAAACCAACCATAAAAATAAGCACAATTCTATAAATTAAAACATAATCTAATAATAATTCGACAAACTACTAAATCCCTAGGCAAAATAAAACTATTTAGTCATGATTAAATTAAACATCTAAAATGATAAATCTAAACAGAAGAGAAGAGAAGAGGGAAGAGAAAGAGATGTTCAGCGAAGATCGCGCTTGAAACATCGTGCAAACTCAGGGAGGAATCCTTGCAAATCTTCCCTTCAACTTTATCTCACTCTCCCTCAAATCTAAATTAATCCTAATCTATTTGAAGAGAGGAAATGAGTATAAGATGAGATGATGGGGTGTGGATGTTGAAATGAGGGTGAGAAGCACTCCTTTTTATAGGGAAATTCAAGGAAGATGAATAACCACGCGTAATAATGGAAAAATAATAGCTAGAAAGTTAAAGAGCTTGCGAGAAAACAAAGAGCCTCGCAGGAAATGAAGACACCACGAACCGTAGCATCCACCACAGACCGATTGTGGTGTCCACTGCCTTGACATTCTTATGTTCTTCTTTCTTTCCATGGGTATGGCAACTCAGAGGCATCCGTGGTGAGTCAAAATACACTCAACGAGGGTCAAAGCAAGGGCAAAAAGGTCCAAAACTTGCAAAACACAGAAAAGAACCATACTCGAGCGTAACCTGGGAAAATGAGTATAAATTATCACATAAAGCACATATTTTTCCCTAAAAATGGAGCAAAATGACCCTAAAATGATGTACACTTGATAGACTAAGCTTGATACACACTGCTGTAAGTGCACGGGTATTTATAGTATAGACAAAGATATCATTCCTTAGGCACTAAAGTAATATATTGAACCCAGTCTTGTTAGAATGTGCTAAGAGAAACTCAATTTCAAGTGGATTTGACTAACTATTGCTAGTAAATTTTTCTAAATCAATAAGAGAAAGGCGTTTAGGAATTTTCGCGGTCATAGAAGAGAATTGGATTAGAATTAATAAACATGTGCTATTCTCAAATTGGTTGAGTCCGAGGAATTGTAATCTTGTCAAGAAACTTGATCTATTCTTTCAAAATCAATCAAATTTGCCTAAATTACGCAAACGTCGTTCTTTTAAACTAATTTGACTTAATCCAATTTTAGAATTTTCGATTACGTACTAACCCTCCTAACATATAAATCTCTCTTTCGAGATGAAGTTATGCTGTGCCTAATCAAGCAGTCCAACAACCAAATGTCGTCTTTCGAATGTTCACTCGATTGTTTCAAAATTTTGGCAAAAAATCTACTAACAACGAGAATAACACTTGATAGGATGAAATCAAACCAAATATGAAAATAAGCACAATTCTTTAAGAGTAAGAACATGATTCAATAACAATTCCAAAACCACTAAATTCCTAGACTAAGAAAACTATTAAGACATGATTAAAGATAAACTCACCAAAAAGATCGACGAAATCTTGAGCGGAAGGGACTCGACTGAGATGGCCTTCACCAAGGGCTTGGAACCGCCTCAGAATCAAAACTTTCACTCAAAACTAAACTAAGAACAAAATTAGATAGAAAGCTAATCTAAACTAAACTACTTGCTTTGCAAATGAAGTTGAGTGTGTTGAGTGTGTGTGCTGGAACGCTACAGAACATCTCTATTTATAGAGAACTTTGGTTCCAACAGTTACAGGGAACCACAGACCGTGGGCTCCAACACGGGCTGCCCGTGGTTAGTGTTGGATCTGGAATTCTGCTCTTTCTTTGATCTACGGTTGTGGCAACTTGTAAGACCCACCTTCGTTATTTCTATATTAAGTTGCCTGCATTACCTTTTTATGTTATAAAATCGTATTTTAGTAACTATATGAGTTAATTGATTATCGATGTGCTTTTGAAAACTATAATTTTATAAAAAGGGATTTTTATCGCTATTATTGATTTCAAAGTTAATTCGTGTTATTTATGTCTTTAAATTATACTGATAGTTTAATTTAGTCGTTAAACGATTAATTCCATTAAAAAGAACGACTATTTGATTAATGTTATTATTGACGTTACTTATTTATAAAATGTTTGAATCAATGCTAACCCGAGTTTTTAAAATCGTTTTCCATTTTACTTAATCGATTTCCAACGTTTGAACTGAAATGTTCGTCATGGGTCGTTTCAACCCGAGTTTAGCCAAACCACTAACGAGTACGAGACCAGGAATTAGTTGAATGACGTTATTAAGCCAAAAAAAAAAGGAAACAAAAGGAGAGGGGAGGCTCTCGGGCCTGAGACCCGAAATCAGGACCCCGACCCTCTCTCTCTCTCTAACTCGCGACCCTCTCCCTCTCCTCTGCATCTCCTCTCCGCCTTCCTCACGCAAAACCGCCACCACCAACACCACTGCCGTTGCCGGCGAGCCCCACGGTGGTCCCCGCGTGCAGCAGAGCACCACCAACCCGTTTTACCCACCTTTCTCTGCGAATCGAAGCCAAAGCCCCCGCGTTTGCTTTCCGAATCCGACCGAGCCCAGTAGATTTGGAGCATGCTAGGTGAGTTTCGAACCTCTTCTCTTCTATAAGTTGGATTCTTACCCTAATCCCATCTCAATTGTGCCTAAATTGCTAGAAATCCCGAGTTAGGGTTTTGGGTGAGGTCGAGTTAGGCGCGAATTGGGCCTTGTTCGTGCGTGGTGAGCAAGAACCGAAGGGTTAGTGTTGTTCGAGCACCTAGAGTCGAGCCCAGCAGCTTTGGTCGAATCCCTAGCGTGGAATCGAGGTGGGTGTTCCTCCCTCCTAAGTAATATTAATTTCGAAACTGATTTTCGGTAATTAGATGTTGCATGACGAATTAGAGTTAGCTAGATTTGCTAGAAATGTCAAGAAATGGGTTGTGCATGTTCAAATTCGAATTATTGAGTTAGTTTATGCTTGAGTTTGTAATTCGATGTAAATTATGTGCGAATAAAAGGAACCATGCATGTAAAGAGATTAATTTGAAGTTATAAAGGTGTAGTTAGCTTGAAATTGATTAGAATAAGCTAAGGTTTAAAAAGAATCGAAAACGAAGTTGTTTTGACATGTTTAGTCTTGATTCGAGTAACTAGCGATTCCTGAAAATGGATTAATTTTGAGGTTATGAAGGCGTAATTAGTTTGAATATGACTAAAGTGAGCTATGGTTTTAAAAGAATCGAAAACGAAGTTGTTTTGATATATTTAGCCTTGATTCGAGTAATTAGCGATTCCTGAAAGTGGATTAATTTTGAGGTTATAAAGGCGTAGTTAGCTTGAATACGACTAAAGTAAGCTAAGGTTTTAAAAGAATCGAAAACGAAGTTGTTTTAATATATTTAGCGTTAATTCGAATAATTAGCGATTTATGAAAATGGATTCATTTTGAGATTATAAAGACATAGTTAATTTGGAAACAACCTAAGAATGTTTCAAATCGATATATATATTTAGTTGATTGGTTATATTTTGAAGATGACATGTTTAGTTGATCTATTATGCCTTGTTTAGTTTAAATTGGTTCGTTAAGCATTATTCCAAGTTAAGGCAATATAGATGTATGCGTATATGTGGCTGAAAGGTGCTGTTTGCACAGGTAAGAGCCTAATTCTTCCCCTTTTTAATAAGTCCTTGTGATAACATATTATGAAAAATAAATTGATGAAACGAGCTAGTAGTTGGATGGTTTGAGGATAACATTATGAGCGTTTGAGGTCTTGTGTGTACGGTGAAAGTGAGGAGGGAGACTGGGTTGTGAATTAACCGCAATCGTGTGGATTGCGAGGCCATGTGTGGCTTATTGTGTTGAATTGTTATGATTGATATGAAGTGCTCAAATGTGATATATGTGATATAAATGTGCTTAAATGCTTAGACTGCATTATATGCATAAGAGTGAGTTTTTAAAGAAAGATTTCATGTTTTGAAATCATAGTAGCCATAACTATTATTGCATGATGGCCTATTTTAAGTAAATGAAAGCAGTTTTGGGAGTGAACTCGCTTGAACGGGGGAATCCCTAAAGAGTTTTACAAAAGCGTGAGTTGTATGATAAAAGATTTCGCTGTGAGAGGCAGCAGCAAACTTATTAGTCGTTAAGACCAAGTTTAAATGGCTAAGATAAGTGCATAGGGACATCAGATAGGGAGTGAACTCGCTTGAACGGGGGAATCTCTATATAGCCTAGGGCGTAGTCCCTAGAGACCCTGACGAGGGTTAAGGTCCAAAAGTTTAGTTGCCATCCCGGGTGTAAGAGCTTAGGGGATTGAGTGTAGATCTCTCCCAACCGGCACTTCATGATCTTAAGCCCAGAAATAGTTTATTATTCAATATGAAAAGCAGTTGGCACTTTGCCTTTGAAATGTTTCAGCAAGAAAGTTTAAAGGGTCATTATATGACCAAGATGAAAGAAAAGAGTTTTTAAGAGCCTCAAGAGGCTAACAGAAGAGTTTTAAGAGCCTAAAAAGGCTAACAGAAGAGTTTTAAGAGCCTCAGTGGCTAAATGAAGTGTTTTCAGCAAAAGAAAGAAAGTTTCTTATGTGTGACATATGCATGTTCTATATGAATGAGTTATGTTTGCATACGAACATGTCTATACCCGAAACTTCAAGCATATAAAAGTAAAGAATATGCGATTTCATAGTGTACAAGCATTATAGATGAAAAGCATGTGTTCTCAAGTGAGCAAGTAGCCATGTTTGTTTCCATGATGATCATGTGGTGACTTCTTGAAGTACCTATTGAACATATAAGTGATAGTGCATCCCATGTTTTGTTTAGGATCACATGATATGTAAGCAAGTCCCTGATATGCCACCTTTATTGAAACTAAGAACCTATCATGAAACTGAGAACCTATCATGTTTAAGTGGTTGAAAACTATAACATGTAGCTTATTGTTATAACTATAGTGTGACCTAAATGTCATTAAGGGGACATTATGAGTTATATTCATGAAAAGAGAGTTATGTGTTTAGCCTCGTTGCTTACCTAAGTGTTTAATTGCCTGTAGTTAAGAAGTTTGGTTATTTAAGGGCCTAGAAATATGTTAAGTGGTGGGTAAGTGAAGCTTATGGTTAGTGATGTTTCTATAAGAACTTCGTAAATGCCTATTATGATATTATAGTATGAATACGTGTTATGTGATTAGTAAGATATTATTGCCTGCAATGGTTTTGGTTTTAAGGGGGTTAGGGGACACTCACTGAGCGTGTGGTTGCTCATCCCACTATTCTTTCCCCTTTTCCCCCAGGTTTTCTTTATGACAGGAAGAAGTGGAGTCAGCTGGAATTGATTATTGCTTACAAGATGTCATTTGTGCCAACTTATGTGTTTACTAAAGTCATGTAAAGCCCTTTTTAGTTTGTAAACGTTTGTAAACAGTATTCTAAGTTCATGTAATGCATATTGGTTATGAGTCGCTCTGTATGGCCATATGAGCCAACCATCCGGTCAGTTAGATGTCTTTTGGTTGAAGTTGGTTGTGTTTTGGGATGTAAACCCCATACTCCGGTTGTGTGAACCGTTGAGTTGTATCTTTTACTGTTTCTGTATTAATGATCTATTATGTTTGGTGTACTCCGAGCGGGTGGCTCGTCGAGTTATAAACTCCGGCGTGTGGCCGTTGAGTTATGTTTTAAATGTTTACGCTTCCGTCGATTTACAGGGACTTTTGTAAGGCGTTTAGCCTGGGAACGTTCAGTTTTCAGGGGAGATTCTGTCCGTTTCGTCCCAAAATTTAAGTAAGAAGTTAGGAAAACGTAACGCTTTCGGCCCTAGGGGCTGGGGGTGTTACACAACTCAAGGATGATCGTAGAGTAGGTCAAAACATAGCCAATATTGAAGGGCAAATGCTAAGTGAAAAGACTAAAAATGCTGCAACACACATAAAACAACTACACCCAAGTGTAAAACGAGAATATGAGAGTAAATAACATCATTAAGCACAAAATTCTCCTAAAAATGAGGCAAAATAGCCCTAAAAAGATGTACATATAAAGCATTTATCAAATTATCCCATACTTAAACTGTTGCTTGTCCCCAAGCAATGCAAGGATTAAAGATATACATAGCCTCCTTAGGATAGACATAGATAACATTCAAATGACAAGAACAATCCAAAGGTAATGCAAAAATATTATTAGCAAACAGAATAGGGAATGAAATTTCAAAAACACTTAATAGACCATGATGCAAAACTTGGACCAATCGTCCTCCAAATTGTCAAATACAATCATTCCGGCACACGAAACTAGTAAGACTAGCAAGGCCAGTAGAACCTCACTATAGTTATGTGGCACTCAGCACTCATGTGTTTGACAATGTGTAAATATGAGGGTTCTCTCAATTCTCATTCCTTTGACACAAGTCTTCCATAAGCTTTACAAGATTCTCAAATTCGCCACCACTAAAATGCAAATACACTACACAATCATCAAGACTTTCATAGGGATGTAACGGGGCTCAGGGTAAAGGTAAGAGGGGAATAAAAGTTTTTGGAAATGAGGAGCTAAAAGCTATAGACTAAGAACTTAAACAATTACAATGCATCATACTACATCCTCGTTGAACCATATCAACTCATCAACAAACCAAATCCCAAAATTAAAAGAGATAGAGTCAAATATCACAAATATCTTTCATTCCCACCAAGGCTAATCACTTTCTTCAAAATATTTTTTTCCGCTTTTGTTTATTTTTTTCTCTTTTTTTTTGCTATTTTTTCCAAAGAGGAATAGCCAAGGGAATTCCATAATCAACTCTAAAATCGAACTCTTCTCTAAACTTTACACAATAAAATAGGGATTTATTAATATCTCACAACCCTGCAACAAACAACCAAATTACACCACAAGATATCATTCCAACTTACTAACGCCCTATCAAACTTGATGCAAGAGAATAGAACACCCCTCTAGCCTTGGCTTAAGGGTAAGACAAGTATTTGGTCATGGTCTAAAAGTAGGATGTTCAAATCAAGAAAAAACAGTTACAGGCTCAAAGGGGCTAACAAAGGATAAAATACATAGCAAGGGTGGCTATTTGGCTGTGGGTTTCAAATAAATCAAAGAAAGAAAAATGCCTCAATCATATTGTCTAAATATGTATGCGAAATGTGATCTTGAATGAGAATCAAAGCAAGTTCTTGAGAAATGATGTCAAGGTAGAGTCACCTATGAAAGAAAATATGAGACTACTAATGATAAACAGTCTCTAAAGGATCAAAGCCTCACGGGATATCTACCACAGTCAAACCTAGCTAACAAGCAAACACTTGCCAGAATTTCATGTAAGGACTTATAGGGAAAATCAGTTCGCATCCAACATGTGGTCAAAACACAGAATTTAGTTCAAAAACTCATTCGCAAAATTTTATGCACAATTTGGGCGAATCAAAAGATCAAACTAACCAAAGAAAGCTACCAAATCTATAAAAATCACGATGGGAGGATTTTTTAAATATTTTTTTAGATGCATGTATACTAAAATGCAAAAGAAACTAACAAAAGAAAGAAACTAAAATGCAACCTAGAACAAAATTAAATGCATTATTTAAAGAAAACTAAAACAAAAACTACAAAAGCTACCACTAAAAATATGTACAAAACAAAAACAAACACACTAGACAGTAAAAAAAACAAACAGGCATCAAACACCAAATGTAATAACCTACTCACTCCCCCATGCTTGAATCACACATTGCCCTTAATGTGGGCACATCAAAATAAAAGGGAAGGGAGTAGGAGAAATCAGAATCAGAGAGGAGGAGGGGAGGATGATGGGGTGGTTGACCATATGAGATATATATGCCAATCTCGGCAGGTCTCTAGACACACCCTATAGTTTTGGAAATATTGCGTCTGGGAGGCAAGCAACCCACGAAGTTGATCATGGCGCTCTTGGACAAACTCCTGAAGAGCACCACTCTTTGAAGCTACAAAGGCCCAAAGGGAACCTTGCTCCTTTGGAATGGACCTAAGGGTGTCTTGAATATCCGAATAGTTAGGTGGGGGCGGTTGAGAGGAAGAACTACATCCTGCTTGACGAGAGTGAGGGGCGGGTGGTAGGGTACGGGTCGAACAACCTCGTCATCACCAAGCACCCAGTAAAGGTTACCTCGGTGAAGCGAAGTAGTACGATCGACATTGGGCAGCGGAAAAAGTCAATCCCCAGGGTACATCTAACACAAGCGGCTAGCCTCAACTTTGCAAAATTTCAAAATCTCAAAAGCAGCTTGGTCAAGCCGCTCAGACTCAGAAACTCTATCCTCGGGATTGGGCTCCGCACCCAAGAATCTAGCAATACAAGTTATTATTCCATTTGTGACTATCATATCTTTTGTGCTAACATTAGCACTATGCAATTGCCTAGCTAAGAATGAACCAATCAACTGGGTCACCATCAAGCGTATATGACAAAAAGTCCAACTCAGAAAGTCTCAGGACATTTAGATTGTCGTCCCCAGCAAACAAAGAACAAGCAAGGCTACGTTGAGCTACTCTAATGCAGGGGTTCGTAATATGCGTGCATTTCGATGGACTGGGACTGTACCTAACACTCCATGAAAGTTTATCTTAAAATGCATTTGGGTTGAATTTGCAGGGGACTTGAAGGTGCGATATATCCATACTAGGTAGAAAACCAAAAATACTGTCGAAGGTACCTAATTTCAGTTCATACAACTGTCCCTGTCAATAAAACGATATATATATGGCTTGACATTGAGGTCCTCTAGTGACCTCGACATAGAGTGTACTTAAAAATTCTAAGGTTAGGTCCCTATATGTATGCTCTTTCAGTTCTAAAAAGTGGCTCATACCACTTCTAGCAAACAACCAATGAATATCATCCAACCTTCCCAATCGTGCTAACAAATCCTCATCATAGTATCTAGTTGCTACTAGTACACGTTCATTCAAACAGTTATACTTAGCAATATGATCAGGATGAGTCAAACCAAGAGGGTGAATAATGTTACCTCTAGCACGCATATTGTTGACGTTCTGGACATTCTTTAAGGTCAGAGTGGTGCTTGACTTGATGAACAAACTCCTTGGTGCTCCTCTACCTTTTGTTTGGTGCCATGGTTAGAAAACTTAACCAAAAACAAAACTAAAACCAAAAGTAAGAACTAAAGCCTAGAAAATTGAAGAAAATAAGTAAAAATGTGAAGAATTAGGGAGAGAAAAGGATGGGTATGGTGGATGAATGAGGATGAGATGAATTTTGAAGGTGAAGAAGAAATGAGATGAGAATTTGTGGATGGAATGGGGAGATTAACTAAAAGGAAGGAATTTGGTATGAAAATGAAGAAAAATGAGGATGATTTTGAGGGGGATTGAAGTTATTGGTTATGGAGGTTTTAGAAAGAGATAATGGAGGAAGAGAGAGAAAGTGTCGAGTTGAAGAAGAAGAAGAAGAAGTGAGGGGGAGGGGAACAGGCATCGCAGTAAAAAACCTAGACCGCGGCTGGTAGCAGCCCGCCGCGGACGGTGGGGTCCACCACGGACAGTCCGTGGCATCTGCTGCTACTCACCTGAATATGTAAACAACTTGAGATTACTCACCTACAAAGGGATCAAGTTTTCCGTATCAGCTGTGATTACTAACATTGAACCACCAGGATCAAGGTTTTATCTACTACAATCACTTACAATGAAGAAGTTTATCCCCTATCAGCTATGCGCTGTATCAAGTTTTTATTTTCATGATTGGAACTTGCGGTAGTGTTGATCAAGTTTTAGTTCTTACTTTGGTTTTAGTTTTGTAACCATGGGACCAAACAAAAGGCAAAGGAGCACCAAGGAGGTTAGTTCGTCAAGTCAAGCACCACCCCATCCTCCTCCACCTCCTCATATCTGATTCTGATTTCTGCTACTCCCTTCCCTTTTATTTTGATGTGCCCACATTGAGGGTAATGTGTGATTCAACCATGGGGGAGTGGGTGGGCTATTACACTTGGCGTCTGATGCCTGTTTGTTTGTCTTTTTTTTTTTTTTTTCTGTTTGATGTGTCTGTTTTTGCTTTGTACATATTTTTAGTGGTAGCTTTTGCAGTTTTTGTTTTAGTTTTGTTTAAATAATGCATTTAGTTTTCTTCTAGGTTGCATTTTAGTTTCTTTCTTTTGTTAGGTTCTTTTGCATTTTAGTATGCATGCATCTAAAAAAAAAAAACCCTTCGATGATGATCTTTATATATTTGGGAGCTTTCTTTGGCTAGTTTGATCCTTTGATTCGCCCAAATTGTGCATAAAGGTTTACGAATAAATTTTTGAACTAAATTCTACGTTTTGACTATTTGTTGGATGCGAACTGATTTTCCCCATAAGTCTTTACATGAAATTTTCGCGTGCGTTTGCTTGTGAGCTAGTTTTGACTGTGGTGGGTGTCCCTTGAGGCTTTGATCCTTTAGAGACTATTTATCATTAGTGGTCTCATATTTTGTTTCATGTGTGAATCTTCCTTGACACCATTTCTCTAGAACTTGCTTTGATTCTCATTCAAGATCACATTTCGTATATGCATCTAGGCAATATGATTGAGGCATTTTTCGTTCTTTGATTTGTTTAAACCCCACTGCCAAATAGCTACCCTGGTTGTGTATTGTATCCCTTATTAGCTCCTTTGAGCCTGTATCCATTTTTTCTTGATTTGAAGCTCCTATTATAACTCATGGCCAAATACTTGTCTCACCTTTAAGCCAAGGCTAGAGGAGTGTTCTATTCTTTTACATCAAGTTTGATAGGGCGTTAGCAAGATGGAATGATCTCTTGTGGTGTAATTTGGTTGTTTGGTGCAGGGTTGTGAGATATTGATAAATCCTTGTGTTTATTGTGTAAAGTTTAAAGAAGAGCTAGAGTTTAAAGTTCGTTATGGATTTTCCCCTTGGCTATCCCTTCTGCGGAAAAAAAAATAACAAGTGCTTACAAAAAGAAAAAAAAAAAACACAAAAAAAAGGTACAAAAAAAAGAGAAGCAAAGCAAAAAAAATATTTCAAAGAAAGTGATTAGCCTTGGTGGGAATGAAAGATATTTGTGATTTTCGACTCTATCTCTTTTCATTTTGGGATTTAGTTTGTTGATGAGTTGACATAGTTCTAGGAGGATGTAGTATGATGCATTCGAATTGTTTAAGCTCTTAGTCTATGGCTTTTAGCTCCTCATTTGCAAATCCCCTCTTACCTTTACCCTAAGCCCTGTTACACCCCGATGAAAGTCCTCATGATTGTTTAGTGTATTTGCATTTTAGTGGTGGCGAATTTGAGAATCTTGTTAAGCTTATGGTAGATTTGTGTCAAAGGAATGAGATTTGAGAGAACCCTCATATTTGTACACTGTTAAACACATGAGTGCTGAGTGCCACATAACTATAATGACGTTCTACCGGCCTTGTTAGTCTTACTCGTTTCATGTGCCAGAATGATTGTATTTGACAATTTGGAGAACGATTGGTTCAACTTTTGCATCATGGTCTATAAAGCGTTTTTGAAATTTCATTCCCTATTCTATTTGCTAATAATATTTTTGCATCTTTTTGGACTACCTTTGGATTATGCTTGCCATTTGAATGTTACCTATGTCTATCCTGAGGAGGCTGTGTATATCTTTAATTCTTGAATTGCTTGAGGACAAGGAACAGTTTAAGCATGGGGGAATTTGATAAGTGATTTATATGTACATCTTTTTAGGGCTATTTTGCTTCCTTTTTAGGAGAATTCTGTGCTAAATGATGTTATTCACTCTCCTATTCTCGATTTATGCGTGGGTGTAGTTGTTTTATGTATTTTGCGGGATTTTTTGTCTTTTCACCCAACATTTGCCATTTAATGGCTATGTTTTGACCTCTCCCACGGTCATCCATGAGTTGCCACGACCTTAGAGCAAAGAATGAGAAGAACTCCAAATCCAGTAAAGACAACAGTAAGCCCACGGTGGAGCCCACAGTCCGTGTTGTGCCTGTAATTGTTGCATCTTCATTTTCCCTTGGTTGTGTGGCTGAGATCAATCGAAGTGCTCTATAAATAGAGATGTTCTGCAGTGTTCCAGCACACACATTCAACACTCTCAACTTCATTTGCAAAGTAAGTAGTTTAGTTTAGATTAGTTTTGTCTCTTATTTTGTTCTTAGTTTAGTTTTGAGTAAAAGTTTTGATTCTGAGGCGGTTTCAAGCCCTTGGTGAAGGCCATCTTAGTCGAGTCTTTTCCGCTTAAGATTTCGCCGATCTTTTTGGTTGGTTTATCTTTAATCATGTCTGATTAGTTTTCTTAGGCTTGGAATTTAGTAGTTTTTGGAATTGTTGTTGGATCATGTTATGACTTTTAAAGAATCGTGCTTATTTTCATGTTTGATTTGATTTTGTCCTATCAAGTGTTATTTTTGTTGTTAGTAGATTTTTGGCCAAAATTGACTTGCACATTTGAAACAATCGAGTGAACATTCGAAAGACAACATTTTGTTGTTGGACTGCTTGATTAGGTATAACATAACTTCATCTCGAAAGAGTGATTTATATGTTAGGATGGCTAGTAAGTAATCGAAAATGTTAAACTTGGATTAAGTCAAATTAGTTTGAAAGAACGACATTTGTTTAGTTTAGCCAAATTTGGTTGATTTCGAAAGAATAGATCAAGTTTCTTGACAAGATTACAATTCCTCGGAATCAACCGATTGGAGAATAGCACATGTTTACTAATTCTGATCCAATTCTCTTCCATAACTGCGAAAATTTCTAAATGTCTTTCCCTGAATGATTTAGAAAAGTTTATTTGCAATAGTTAGCTGAATCCACTTGAAATTGAGTTTCTCTTAGCATCTTCTAGCAAGATTGGGCTCAATAGATTACTTTAGTCCCTAAGGAATTATATCTTTATCTATACTACAAACATCCATGTGCTTGCGGCAGTGTTGATAAAGTTTTTGGCACTGTTGTCGGGACTAAATTGCTAACTATTGAGAATTGTCTTACGATCGTGACTAAGCATTTTATTGTTTTGCTTTGTTTTGTTTTTTCGTTATATTTCTTTTTCCTGTTTAATTGCATTGGTAGTGCTAGTGGAAGTGCTTTAGGAATTTTTCCTAGTTTATGCGAAGTTTGATTTTATATGAGCCCGATCTAGAAATTGAGAGGACTTTTCGGTTAAGGACAAAAATGGAAAGGATGGAAGAACAAAGGCGCGAAGTAAGAAGGAATTAAAGCCTAGCGGGTGAAGAAGGACCCTTCATGATTTCGTTACTCCCGGAGTCCAAGGGATAACCTCAAGCATAGCTTAGCCCACTGTGGATGCTAATAACTTTGAACTCAAGCGAGCACTTATTTCCATGGTGCAACAATCTCAATTCGATGGAACTCCCTTGGAAGACCCGAACCTACACCTCTCGGTTTTCTTAGAGATGTACGATACGCTGAAGTTGAACAGAGTCTCTAGTGATGCGATTCGCTTGCGCTTATTTTCTTTCTCATTGAAGGATAAAGCACGGGCTTGGTTGCACTCTTTGCCATTTGGTTGCATAACAACTTGGGATGAGTTGACAAGAGCTTTCCTCACCAAATTCTTCCCTCCAAGCAAGACAGCGAGCTTGAGAAATAAAATCACCAATTTTCGGCAAAAAAGAGGATGAGACGCTCTACGAACCCTGGGAGCATTTTAAGGATTTACTAAATTTGTGCCCGATCATGATCTTCAGCGCTAGATGATTATCCAAGCATTTTACAATGGTGTGACCCAAGATGTGAGGACCACTATCGATGCAGTGGCAGGAGGAACTCTAATGAGCAAGACCGAGGATGAAGCGTATAACCTTATTGAGGAGATGGTGCTTAATAACTTTCAATGGTCATCTGAACGAGCCCAAGCTAGGTGGGTTGGAGGTAAGCTTGAAGTTAATGCTTTTTGTTTACTTTATACTAAAGTAGATGCTATGATTAAAAGACTTAACCAACTGAATATTAATGCTGTAAACTCTAGTGCCCTGTCCTCTTGTGAGATTTGTGGTTCAATTGAGCATATATCTTCGGACTGTCCACTTGGGAGCTCTTTTTCCCCGGGTCCCAATGAAGTTAATTATGTTCAAAATTTCAATACGAGATCGAGCAATGACTCTTACTCTAATACCTATAATCTAGGTTGGAAGAATCACCAGAAGCTCTCTTATTGGTCGAATCCAAATCCTTTAAATATGTCCCTATGAATGCTAGAATATCCCCTGGTTTTCAAAGGACCCTCTTCCCGTCTTAGATGCCCCAAAAGTCCAATTTAGAGTTAATGATGGAAAACATGCTTATGGCCCAATAGAAACAAGATGAGTACCTTAAGCAATTAGCCGTCGAGGTTAATTTGCTTATAACTCATAATAGGATGTTAGAGACCCAGATTGCCCAGAAAGCTGGTTTTTCATATGTAGCCCCAGATAGACTCCTCAGTAAGCTTGAACCCAACCCTCATGAGCATTGTAACTGTGTCACCATGAAAGAGGATGAAGAGCATTTAACTGACTCTGACGAAGCTACCTAAGGAAGAGGGTAGAGAGATAACTATGACTGGTAGTAAGGAGAGCAACTATGGTGGCAAGACAACCTCATTTGTAGAAAACGACTATATTCGGATCCCCACCATTTTCCCCCCTAAGCTTCCCACCCCAGGTAGTTTTTCTATCCCATGTGTTGTAGAAAAGGTAGAAATTGAAAGAGGGCTATGTGATTTAGGTGCAAGTGTTATCATAATGCCTTACTCCTTGTTTCATAGCTGCACCGAGGACTGTTACTAGCCACCCCCTTTTCTCTACAGTTGGCTGATGGTTCTGTAACACAGCCCATAGGAAGGTTGGAAGATGTGCTTGTCAATATAGGAGACATTTGGGTGTTGGAAGACTTTATTGTAGTCAATATGCCTGAAACTAATGATGCCCAAATTATCGTAGGTAGGCCTATTTTGGCAACGGTTGGCTGCCATATTGATGTAAGAGAGGGTTGTACTTCTTTTGAGCTGGAAGGGAGGTTTGCAGTGTTTAGTCATAGGAAAGAAGATGCCGTTTCTCCTCATTCTTCTATATTGGATGCTTTACACCTGTCCCCTGAATGTGATATGGTGGATGTCTTGTATGTTGAAGATCATCCTGATTCTGAATGGATTTGATATGGGGACCTTAACCATGGGTATGTTAAAGTGGAATTTTCAGCTCCTATGTCACCTAGCAAACCCGAGGTTGAGGCCCCTGTCTCTAATGATCCTTTGTTAAGTGAGTATTGCAGGTTTGCACGAGTTGCCAACTTTATGCCCCCTTTAGAAGGTTTCAATGCCCATTTTAATGTAGGGGTTGGGAAAGTAGATGTTAGCCCGTCTGATGGGCCCAGAGAGCGGTTTGTTTTGTATGCGGATGGTGCATTATGGCACCAAGTTATGAAAACAAGGGACCTGTAGCCAGAATTTCTAAGATGGTACCTTCAATTGTATATGTTCGATTTTGTGGTTCGTGATAAAGGTGATACGGACCAAGCCTAGAATAAGGGTCAAGCTCTTGGTCTTAAAAGAGTGCTTCTTAGGAGGCAACCCAAGTTTTATTTCTTTTTTACTTTTTATAGTTTTGATTTTTATTACTTCTCGTAGTTATATTCTCGAAAAAAAAGAAGGGACAAAGGAAAAAAAGAAAAACAAATATGTTAATAAAATGTTGCCACCACAGTTAAGAACACCAGAAATGCGATCATGGGTGCCAGCCCAGAAAAAAAAAATAGAAAAGGTGAGTAGCAGCAGACACCACGGACCGCCCATGGTGGGCTGCTGCGGGGCCGTTTCCCCTCCCCTTCACTTCATCTTCTTTACTCGACACTTTCTCTCTCTCTAAAACCTCCATAACCAATACCTTCAATCTCTCTCAAAATCTTCTCTATTTTGCTTCATTTTCACACCAAATTCGTTCTCTTCACTTAATCTCTCCATTTCATCCACAAATTCTCATCTCTTTTCTTCTTCTTCTTCAAAATTCATCTCACCCTCATTCATCCACCACACCCATCCTTTTGTCTCTCTAATTCTTCACATTTTCACTTATTTTCTTCAGTTTTCTAGGTTTTAGTTCTTACTTTTGGTTTTAGTTTTGTTTTTTGTTATGTTTTGTAACCATGGCACCAAACAAAAGGCAGAGGAGCACCAAGGAGGTTGGTTCATCAAGTCAAGCACCACCCTGACCTCAAAGAACGTCCAGAATGTCAACCAATGCGCGTGCTAGAGGTAACATTCTTCACCCTCTTGGTTTGACTCATCTTGATCATATTGCTAGGTATAGCTGTTTGAATAAATGTGTAGTAGTAACAAGTAGATACTATGATGAGGATTTGTTAGCCCGATTGGAAATGTTGGATGATATTTGTTGGTTGTTTGCTTGAGTTGATATGAGCCACTTTTAAGAACGGAAAGAGCATACATACAGGGACATGACCTTAGAATTTTTAAGTACACTCCATGTCGAGGTCACTAGAGGATCTTAATGTCAAGCTAATTATATATTGTTTTATTTGCAGGGATAGTTGTATGAACTGAAATTAGGTACCTTTAATAGTATTTTTGGTTTTCCATCTAGTATGGATATATCACACCGTCAAGTCCCCCGCGAATTAAACTCGATTGTATTTTGGGGTGAACTTTGGGGGGAGTGCTAGGTGCAGTACCAGTTCATCAAAATGTATGCACATTACAAACTCCTGCATTAGAATAGCTTAGCGTATCCTTACTTGTTCTTTGTTTACTCGGGACGATAGTCTGAATGTCTCGAGACTTTCTGAGTTGTACTTTCTATCCTGTATGCTAGATGGTGTCCAACTTGATCCTGGTTCATTCTTAGCTAGGCAATTGCATAGTGCTGCTGTTAGCGCTAAAGGTAGGATAGTCATAGGTGTAATAATAACTTCTATTGCTAGATTCTTGGGTGTTGAGCCCAAATGTCAAGGATAGAGTTTCTAGGTCTAAGCAGCTTGACTAAGCTGTTTTTGAGGCTATGAACTGTTGCAAAGCTGAGGCTGGCCATTTCTGTTGGATTTATGCTCAGGATCGGCTTTTGC
>JACYFF010022733.1:0-12519 GCA_017589665.1 Selenicereus undatus | reverse complement strand
AGGTAGGTCGTGGTTTTTCACACCTCAGTTGGGCTAGAGGTGTTTTCTACGTAAAAATTATGTGTGCTTTATTTTTCGCATTTATCTTGGTGATTTTCGCATTTGCAATATTTGAGAACACCCTCTGCAAACAAGTCACAAGGGTGTTTGTTATTTACGACACGAAAATCAGACACCACAATTCACCCCCCTCTTGTGGTAGAATCCTCACGATCTTAACAAGTGGTATCAGAGCAGGTTCTCTCACAAAAGGCTAACACCTTGAGAGATTCTGAAGATGAGTACACCACAAGGAATTCTTGAAGGGCAATCCATTACTCGTCCACCCTATTTCAACGGCCAACATTATAGTTGGTGGAAGAATAGGATGGAAAACTATATTCAGGCAGAAGATTATGAGTTATGGATGCTCATCAAGAACGGGCCCCTTGTTCCCACCAAGGTGCTTGAAGATGGTAAGACGGTTTCCAAGGAACCTAAAGAGTTTGATGCTGAAGATTATAAGAAAATGGAGAAAAATGCCAAGGCCAAGAAGCTACTATCTTTTGGCCTAGGACCCGATGAATACACTCGCATCTCTGAGTGTGAATCAGCCCATGCTATCTGGAACGCCCTGCAAGTTGCTCATGAAGGTACGAGTCAAGTTAAACAATCTAGAATTGAGCTACTTATGCGACAGTATGAGTTGTTTGATATGGGTGATCTTGAGACTGTGATGGATATATATACACGGTTTACCCACATCACGAACGAGTTAAAATCCCTGGGAAAGTCTTTCACCACTGAAGAGTTGGTGAGGAAAATCCTCATAATTCTACCTCGTAAGTGGGAGGCCAAAATAACAGCCATCCAAGAGGCTAAAGACATGAACAAGATCACCCTCGACGAGTTGATTGGTAATCTCCAAACCTATGAACTCCGAAAGAACTCACAACAAAAAGAGGAGCAAAAGAAGGATCGTGGGCTTGCCTTGAAAGCACATGAGGACACTGACTCTGACCTTGAAAATGAAGATATGGCCCTAATGACCAGAAAATTCAAGAAATTCTTCAAAAAGGTCAAGGAAAACAACAAAAGAAAAGACGTCAGTAAGTCCAGAAACACCCCCAAAGAACAGCTCACAGGGTGTTTCAAGTGCGGCAAACCAGATCACTTAGTCAAAAATTGTCCTCTACTTTGAGAAGATCAGATGCCTGAACATCCTCGAAAACAGGGTCGAAAACACCCTGTAAACAATCTGGGCAATCGATTCTCGAAAGCTATGCTGGCTGCTTGGGGAGATTCCTCTGAGGATGAAGGAGAATCTGAAGCTGAAGAAGGGGTCGTAGCACTGATGGCACAAAGTGATTCAGATTCAGATGATGAATCAACAATCAATTTCTCAGATCTCAAGAACAAGGTACATGGTTTTAACAAATCTACTTTAGAAGAACTTCTATATAATTTGATAGACACCTGTGCTGATCTAAAAACAGAAGTTCGTGACCTAGAGCTTGAAAATGAAATTCTTAAAAATGAAAAACTCGGTTTACATGAGAGTATTAACGTGCTTAGAGAAGATCTCTTTCTAAAAGAAGGCGATTACACTCAAGTAGAGGAAAAACTCTCTAAAGTGGAAGAAACAGTTGAATCCCTGCTAAATGAAAAGCAGAGCTTGAATGCCACCATAGAAAAATTGGAAACTGATCTTGCCACAAACAACCGCTGGAACAAATCCTCACAAGCCCTTGATTGGTTAAACACTCACCACAATCGAAACAAAAAGGGACTTGGATATAAGCCTAAACGGACCGTTTACCCAATACATAGGAAGTATGTGGGATTACCTGAAAACATCGTTTGCTTTCATTGTGGTAAAACGGGTCATATAGATACACTTGCCCTTTAAGAAAACATGCCAATGAAAAGAATGAAAGGTATGTGAAACAAATCTGGATTAGAAAAGATGAGCTTTACATGTCTAAAAGAATGGGACCCAAGTGGATCTGGGTTCCCAAAACTAACCCGTGATTTGTTTTGCAGGCTGAAGTGAGAGAGAACAACCTTACGAACAACCCCACCAACACCCTTGAAAACAGGCAGTTGTGGTTTGTTGATAGTAGGTGTTCAAGGCACATGACTGGTGAAAGATCAAATTTTCTCTCACTTACAGCTTTGAATGGTGGGAGTGTAGCATTTGGAAACGGCAAGTCTGGGACAATTATCGGTATAGGTAATATTGGTAAAACTCTCTCCCACTCAATTGATAATGTGCACTTAGTTGATGGGTTAAAGCACAATTTGCTAAGTGTGTCCCAACTGTGTGACAAGAACAACCTACTACTGTTTTCAAAAACACGTTGCTTGGTTGTAAATGACGACACAGGAGATGTTGTGTTGAGGGGGAAGCGATGTCAAAATGTTTATAAAGTTTGTATTTCCACTCTTCCCCAAAACAATCTAACTTGTTTAAATGCATTAAATGATGATATAATGTTATGGCACAAGAGACTAGGTCATGCAAGCCTGTCCTTGTTAAACAAACTTGTTTCCAAAGATTTGGTTGTTGGACTACCTTCCATCAAGTATAATGATGACAAGGTATGTGAAGCTTGTGCAAAAGGAAAACAAGTCAGATCTTCTTTAAAATCTAAAAAGTGTGTAAGCACTACCCGACCTCTTGAGTTATTGCACATTGATCTATGTGGTCCTATAAGGATATCAAGTAGAGGTGGGAAGAGGTATGTGCTTGTCATAGTGGATGATTACTCTCAATTTACTTGTACCATGTTCTTGGCCTCCAAGGATGAAACTTTTGAGAATTTCATTGCCCTTCTCAAAAAGATTGAAAAGATAGTAGGACACTCATTGGTTAGCTTGAGGTCTGATCATGGTACTGAATTTGAAAATGCAAGTTTTACAAAATTTTGTAATGAACATGGTGTTGATCAAAACTTCTCAGGCCCGAGAACACCCCAGCAGAATGGGGTGGTTGAACGAAAAAATCGTACCCTAGAAGATATGACTAGAACAATGCTTATTGCTAGTGGTCTTCCTAAGAACTTTTGGGCAGAAGCTTTGAACACATCATGTTACGTTATAAATAGATGCATGATTAGACCCATTTTGAACAAAACTCGTTATGAACTTCTTAAAGGCAGAAAACCCAACATTATGCATCTAAGAACATTTGGTTGTAGATGTTTCGTGCATAACAACGGGAAAGATGCCTTAGGAAAGTTTGATTCAAGGAGTGATGAGGCAATATTTCTTGGTTATTCCTCTCACAGTAAGGCATACAAAGTCTTTAACAAAAGAACCTTGTGTGTTGAGGAAAGTGTGCATGTGTTTTTTTATGAATCTAACTCTTTGAATGAGAGTAATGCACAGGATGAAGAGTTTGAATTAGGTCTTGTCCAAAAGGAATTGTTGAACCAAGAAAAACAAGGTGAGAATACCCTGAACAAAACAGGTATAGAAGCTGTTCCTCAAAACGACAGGCAAGGTGAACATCAAACAGGGGGAAACACCGTTGAACCCTGTTCGAAACCATGTTCTTCAGGAACCAGCTTGCAAACAGGTGCAGAAACAGGATCAGGAAGTGTTCTTGAGCCTGATCCTACACACACTTCAGTTAGAACAGAACATGTGTCTGTGGATCCAATTAATCCAAGACCATGGAAGCACCATAGTTCGCACCTTCTTGATCAAATCTTGTCAGATATTAATACTGGAGTGCAAACTAGATCTAAACTTAAGAATTTTTCTGCTTTTTATGCTTTTCTTTCTAACATTGAGCCAAAAAGTGTGAATGAAGCCCTTGCAGATTCAGATTGGATCACGGCTATGCAAGAAGAGCTTTATCAATTTGAAAGAAACAAAGTGTGGCACCTTGTACCTAAACCTGCAGATAGAACAATCATTGGAACCAAGTGGGTGTTCCGAAATAAGCTAGATGAGTCAGGAACAGTCACTAGGAACAAGTCAAGGCTGGTGGTTCAAGGGTACAATCAAGAAGAAGGGATTGATTATGAAGAAACCTTTGCACCAGTTGCTAGAATTGAGGCTATTCGAATCTTAATAGCCTTTGCAGCTCATATGGAAATCAAGCTATATCAAATGGATGTGAAAAGTGCATTCCTAAACGGATACCTTAAAGAAGAGGTGTATGTCAAACAACCCCCTGGTTTTGAAAGTGGTGATTTTCCAAATCATATTTTTAAACTTGACAAAGCACTTTATGGTTTAAAACAAGCTCCAAGAACTTGGTATGAACGGTTGTCAAGCTTTTTACTTGAAAATGATTTTAGAAGAGGCAAGGTAGACAATACCTTGTTTCTAAAATCTAAGGGGGAACATTTATTGATTGTCCAAATATATGTAGATGACATTATATTTGGTGCAACTCATCATGATTTATGCGATGAATTTTCAAATATGATGAGGAGTGAGTTTGAGATGAGCATGATGGGTGAGCTTAACTTTTTCTTAGGCTTACAAATCAAGCAAACTCCAAACGGCACCATGATCCATCAACAAAAGTATATCAAGGAGCTACTTAAGCGTTTTGGGATGGAGTCGGCCAAACCCATAGACACTTCTATTTCTCCTTCAACCAAGTTGGTTATGGATGATGGGAGTCCCTCAGTTGAGGAAAAACTCTATAGGGGCATGATTGGGTCACTCCTATACCTAACCGCTAGTAGACCGGATATTGTTTTTAGTGTTGGTTTATGTGCCCGTTTTCAGTCTAGTCCTAAAGAGACTCATCTTAAGGCTGTTAAACGGATACTAAGATATTTAAAGCATACACCTGATCTAGCTCTATGGTATCCTAGAGGTTGCAATCTTGATCTTATTGGATATGCTGACGCTGACTATGCAGGTTTCCTAGTTGATAGAAAGAGTACCTCAGGTATGGCTCATTTTCTTGGACCTTGTTTGGTATCTTGGGCTACCAAGAAGCAACATTAAGTTTCCATGTCCACAGCAGAAGCTGAATATGTTGCAGCAGCTTCATGTTGTGCTCAACTGTTGTGGATAAGACAACAGCTTAAGGATTTTTGTGTTGACACTGGATGCATTCCTATTTTTTGTGATAATACTACCGCTATTAACATTGCCAAAAACCCATGTCAACACAAAAGGACAAAACATATTGACATTCGACATCATTTCTTGAGAGATAATGTTGAAAAGGGTTTAATTTCTATGAATTTTTGCTCAACGGAAAATCAAATTGCTGATATATTCACTAAGGCACTAGCTAGAGATCAGTTTGAGAGAAACAGACTAGAATTGGGGTTGGTGAAAACACCCTGAGAACACCTGTTCTCAGAGGTAGATCAAGCTGACAAAAACACCTTATAATACCTGTTCTATTCCCTTGTTTGCAATTCTTGTTATTAAAACAGTTGTCTATGCTTAACGAATATGTGTAGTCTGTGTGCTATTATGATTATATACTGCTGTCTTGGTTGATGGAGAAAGAGTAATCATGACAGACCTTGGAATAAGAGAAGCATGTTCAAGAACAGGCGGCTCGAACAGGTATGCCTTAATTGCCATTATTGTATGCTGCCTGCTTAAATTCTAGGTGTTCCCTAGGTGGCCCTTCATAATAGGTGGGGAGTTTAAAAAACCCCCTTGCGTGCGTCTGTCTTCCCCGTCTTGCTCTCTCTCTCTCTCTCTCTCCTCTGCTCTTGCTTTCAAACCCTAGCAAAACCCTCAAAACCCAAACTCTTCCTTGCGTTAATGGCTTCCAAAACCGATTTTTCATCAATCTCTGAGAGTAACAACATGATTATACCCTCAATTCCGGCTCCTCCTCGCCCAATTATCCACAAAATCTTCGGGTATCTCACTCGGTTAAACCTCAAAAGTGTTGGGCTTGAGTTGAATGATATTCCCTACTCCTTTGGCTGGGAATTAATTGTGTATGTGGGAACAATCCCTTGTCCCATTTCTTCTGTAGCAGGTGTTGGTTCTTCGGGTTTCCAAGACCAACTCTTGGAGAACCCAGAAACCATCGTTGGGGATTTTGCACCCTGTTCTTCTGCACTATTCCCGGAAATAACTCAAAGAACAGGGGATGTGTTCTTCGATGATCTGTTCATGGATCTGAAGGAGGATTCTGGTGAGAAAACAGGAGAAAGACCTGTCCAAGGGAATGACTCTGTTCCTCTGGTCTCTCAAACTGGAGAGAAGAGGAAAAGGGTAAAGATGGTGGCTAGGCGCACCCGAACGCCAAGAACATGACCACAACCAAGGTCTCGCCCCTCTCTAACTCCCTCTTCTCCTCCTTCTCAACCTTCTCGCAAATCTGCGAGAATTGTCTCCAGATCAACCCCCAGATCCTCTAAACCAGTGGCGAATCCAGAAATTAATTCAAGCGGGGTCGGGACTCAAACATAAATATGATTTGAAATTTGAAATTTAACAATAGTCATGAAAACGAAATTACAAAGCTAATACAATTACGGCAATTGTCCTCGGCGAACCTTCATGTTTTGAAAGCGATACATGATATCATCATTTGATACTGTTTCGAAAAGATCATCCTCAAAATAAGTAATAACAGTATCATTTAAAAACTCATCTGATATTATGTTGCGCAAATTGGTCTTGATGATCTTCATCGCTGAGAATACCCTTTCAACAGTTGAAGTGGAAACTGGTAAAATTAATGCCAACTTCACAAGTAGATATAGGCGAGGAAAGCTCAGATACTTCTTCGTTTGAAGCAATTTCCTTGAAAGGTCACCTATGCCCCTCAAGTCAGAGAACCTCTCATCATCATGTACATTGATAATAAAAGTATCAAGTTCACAACTAAGTGTCTCAATGCCCAATTCATCAAAATCATCTGGATACAATTGAGCCATTCGAAGGATTTTTTCCTTATCGAAATTGGAGAATGAATCTACTGGGTTCAAACAAGCTACACCCAGAAGCAACTCAGTGCTCGCTTCAGGAAAGCGACTATTAAGCTCTTGCATCTGCATATCAAGAATTGTGTAGAATACATCAACACGATAGTAATGTTCATTTGTCACTTTAGAAACTCTACGGTTTACTCTTTGTCCCCGAATAATATGGAAATCATCCATGACAGGAATGTCAATATCGTACTTGTGACAAAATGCATAAACATTTTCAATCAAACAATCCCATCCTTGATCCCTTGTCATTTGTAGCTGTCGCTTAGCTGAACCAAGTAATGATATAGCGTTGACAATGTCTTGATGTCTTCTTTGTAAAGCTTGACTGAGAGCATTTGTAATTCCTAAAATCAATTTCATCAAATGCAACAAGAAAACAAACTCAAATTTTTGCATGCCGTCTAAAGCACTTTTGGCTTTGACCCTGTCTTTTGGATGATTAGCATAATCTCCAATCACATCAAGCACATCAAGAATTGGATCAAACATGATAATAATATTGCTGAATGTTTTAAAATGAGAGCCCCAACGAGTGTCTGCTGGTTTTTGTAGCCCAAGTTCTTGATTTAAACCTCGCCCAGTTTGAAGCTCACCCATACGTAATGCTTCTTCAACCTTTTCTGCTTGTTTTTCTCGAAATTCATCTCTACGTCTATAAGAACCTCCAATCACATTCAACATGACACCAACCAAGTCAAGAAGCCATCCAATATCATTATGATTTCTTGCAACCGCAACCAAAGTTAATTGAAGTTGATGAGCAAAGCAATGAATATAATGGGCTGATGAACAATCTTGCATAATCAAGCTTCTAAGCCCATTAATATGACCTCGCATGTTACTAGCCCCATCATACCCTTGTCCCCTTATTCGAGATGGACTCAATGATAATGCAGAAAGCAATGAATAAATAGACTCCTTCAATGCCAAAGACCTAGTATCGGTCACATGAACAAGGCCAACCAAACGCTCCATAACAAATCCCCTTTTATCAACAAACCTTAAAACGAGAGCCATTTGTTGTTTACATGATACATCACGGGATTCATCAACTAATATAGAAAAATATCCATTGTCAAGTTCTTCAAGAATAGCCTTCACAGTTTCTTTTGAACAAGCATTTGCAATTTCTTTCTGGATGTCAGGGGAAGTCATTATATGATTGCCTGGAGCATTTTTTAAAACAACCTTTCCGACATTGTCATTCTTTTCCGCATGAAACTGTAAGAAAGTCTTAAAAAGTCCTTTCCTTCTTGACAATTCACTTTCATCATGGCCTCGAAATGGCAATGCAGAAAACAAAAGTAATCTCACAATATCAACTGAAGCATGGCGAGTATAGTACTCAGACTTAGTTTGCTCTGATTGTTTATCCAATGCAGTCTGTATGGATTGCTTTTGCATCATCAAGTCTTCACATCTTTTCATGCATTGATTATGGACACTATTTGACCCACCCATGTGCATCTTAAATCTTTCTGTCTTATTCCAACTTCTAAATCCTTTAGAAGTGAATGTTTCACCTCCAAAATGACTTGAACTTTCATGCTCATTCTTGAACAAATAACAACACAAGCAAAAAGCCGCATCTTCTTTGATGCTATATTCTAACCAATTGCCATACATATCAAACCAAGACTCATTGAAATGACGATAATTTCCAGACATCAATCTTTGAGGAAAAGCATGATTTCGGGGTTGACAAGGGCCTTTTTGAATATAAGCTCTTCTTACCTCATCATGCTCGTTTGGATGATAATGTGAAATTGGTTTTCTTTCAGCAGGATCTGACTGAATAGCACTTGAATCAACTTGTCTTCTCCCACAAGACGAGGGATTAGTGTTTGCATCAAAATTTGAGGTTTGTGTTTGAGTGTTGTGTTCGCCGGTTTCTTGATTCAAAGGAGAATTTTCAGGTGCAAAAGTTGAAGGAAACGATTCGGTAGCCAACCTTTTGAAATATTTATATATTTTCAACTAAACAAAAAAAGATTTAATTAGGCAAGTAAAGGATATTCAAATATTCAATAATTATAGGTATTTATAACTAATCAGAAGAGAATCGAAGGAGTAAACAAACACATATAATTACAATTGACAAATTATTTATAGCCAATTTTATCAAATGATTTCAATAATTGAAACTAATCTAGCTATGTAAATAATTAAAGTGCAAACAATCAAAAATTTGACAACCATGTTGGATTGGATGTTAATAGTGTTTATTCTGTGAAACAGGTTTCTCTGAACAACTCTGGAAACTGGAATTGCAATTGCAAGTGCAAGTAATATGACTGTTATGATCATATATGATGGTGCTTCTAAAGTGATGAATGTGTCTGTTTTTATGGGAAACATAATATCAATCAATGCAAATTCGACAATCTTGTCACAATCTATCGATCTTTCTCAACATCTTCCAAGTGAAGTTTATGTGGGTTTTTCTGCTTCCACTGGAATAGGTTCTGAGCTCAATTGTGTGAGGTCATGGTATTTCAATGGTGATGATATGGATAAAACACTGCCATTATGGATCCTGATCTTAGACTTCTTAGTACCCATCATGAGTTTGGTATTGTTGGTATGTGTTGTTGGTGCTGGTTACTTGCGTTGGACTCATATGACAACGAACCCAGTTACCCAAATCATGCTCACAATCAAACATCAAATTCCATTTTATTTCAAACAGCAAAGGGAAAATGTAAGGGAGGCGGGGAGTACTCAGTACTGAGTATATCAGCATCAGTAGAATTGTAGAAAGTAGAAACCTTCAATGTGAGTCTGTGTTTCTGTCACCGTGGCTGCGGGCTGCCGCCCTGGCGGCGAACGTCTCCGGTGGAGGTACCGGTGGACCGGTGGTGGAAGGCTCACGGCTAGGTGGGTCTGGGCCGCGGCTGGGCGTCAGGGTGGTTGCTTTGCTGGACTGGCCGTTGCTCCGTTGGCACCGCGCACCGTTGCTGCCTGCTGCGTTTGTGTCTCTGGTACCGGTGGTCAGGGTGGCCGGTGGTGGACGGCTAGGAGGTGGGTCTGGGTGGCAGCGGCGGCTAGGTATGGTGGCTGACTGGTTGGACTCGTTGCTGCGTTTGTGTCTTTCTGCCGTGAGTCGAATTGGGGAAAGCGAATTTACTCCAAATTCCAAAACTTGGGCCCAAAAAATAAAAAAAAGAACAGACAGCAGGAGGGTTCGAACCTGGGACGCGTGAGGATACATGTATCCAAATTGCACGCCCTCTCTACCACTGAAGCAGGCTTGCTTTGATGCAATTAATCCCTCACAAATTACATATATATGTTGTTTATTTATTTTTTTTAACTTAACTAGCAGAATTTTTTTTTTTTTAAGCGGGGTCGGTTGACCCCACGTGACCCCACCATAGCTCCGCCACTGCTCTAAACCCTCTGCTCCTATCATCGAGGAGATTTCCTCTTCTACTGAAGGGTTCTCGAGTTCTGACTCTGAAGACACCACCTTCAAACAGGGGACACCGGTGTTTTCCGAGTCCTCTGAAGATCAAGCCCCTCCAAAATCAACAACTAAACCTGCTATGAGGCCCTCTCCTGCAAAAACACCCCTCAAGCGAAAACCCAGAACAGCCCCCCTACCACAAGCTACCACCTTTGTTCCTACCTCCAAACGCCCAAAGCAGTTCACTCCCACTCCTATGTCTGACAAACATGCGCAGTTGCTTAAGCGCAATGTTGTCAGGGGGAAGGTAGTGTCTGTAAGTTTTTTTGAGGAACAGGGTCTGGGGGTGTTCTTGACCAAGCTTCGAGCCCAAGGCTGGCTTGAGTTGTTTGCAAACACCCAGTTGGGGTGTTCTGTGCCTGAGTTGGCTGAATTTTATGCCAACTACGAGGTCACCGAAGGGGTGGTGACAAGTTTTGTGAATGGGCAAGGCATCAGGGTTGATGCGCCCAAACTTGGGAAAATTCTGGGAGTGCCCTCACAAGGCTTTGCCGTGTATGTGAGGGAAGACAAAACAGCCCTGGAACCAGCCAGGCTCCTGCAGGTGTCCAAATGCCTCAGTCAGAAACAGGGTCTGAGAACACCCTCTTCTGTCAAAAAGGGTGATCTGATCCCTCCCCACCAACTCCTTTTCATGTTCGTCATTAAGAACGTGATTCCAAGGGGTCAAGGGAGAAACTCAGCAGACCTTTTTGATCAGTGCCTGGTCGACTTATTGGATAGGGAGGAACCCATCAATCTTCCGGCTATCATGATTCGCCACATTGGGCGAATTGCGAACACCACCCGGGCTCATGATCTCGGGTATGGGTTTCTGCTGACAAGGGTGTTTGAGCACTTTGGAATAGTGCTCACACGGCGAGTGGAGGCCCAAGTCGTTGATGCAATTTGGATTGACACTCTGCTAGGGTGTGGCTATGAGATTGGCGAAGGGTCCGTTTCCAAACAGGGTCGTCAACCACCTCGACCACCTGTTTCTGAGCACCCTTCCATCAAGGTTGAGGTTGTTCTTGAGGACAACACTCGCCTCAAGGATGAGCTATCAGCTGTCAAGGCTGCTCTTGCTGAGGAACAAGCCCTCTCTGCCAAACGCCATGAAGACTTGCTTGCTCTTCTCTCCACCCTTGCCCCTAGGATTCCTCCTCTGCAATCGAAACCACCCCCTGCTCCCTGATTGTCTAGGCTGTTTTTGGTTTTGTTTTTGTTTTTTTTTGTTTGTTGTTTTGTTGCAATTGTACTGCTTTGCTTATTAATGAAATATCTACTTGCAGTCTCTCTTGCTTGTTGTTGCTTCTCCTTTCTACTTGTTTGTTATTACTTTTTAATGATGCCAAAAGGGGGAAGAAGAACCTACCTCTTGACAATGTAACAATGTATGAATCTCAACCTGACCTTGACTTACGTGGATCCGACAATGTAACAATGTATGAATCTCAACCTGACCTTGACTTACGTGGATCCCTACCAGCATTCATTTTTTTGTTTGTTTTGTCAATATGGTCACTTGGTTTGTCATCATCAAAAAGGGGGAATTTGTTGAATTATTATATTTAAGTTTTGATGATAACAAATCCAAGTGTAAAAATGTGTCCAAGTAATGTTGCTCCAAACACGATCTCCAAACAGGCCTAACTGGTGTTTATAATCTTTATTGTATTAACTAGTTTGCTACATGTGAGAACAAGTCTATAAAACAGGTTTCACTTGGTGATTCTACATTAAGTCAAGAACGCCATCTCGACAGTTGATTGTAAGGCATGTTCCTGAACTCTAGCAATGCAAAGAATTACCCCAGCAAACAAGGTGGCCTTGGTGTTCACAGCAGCTCTACAAATCTTGGACAAGATGACTGATTCAAAACAAGAAGTCTTGGGTATATAGGTCTCATTTATTTAGACTCTTCTTAATATGCCAATATTGAAAATGCTTTTTAAACATCTCTTGAATCGGTAATTGCGCTAAGTGCTTCAGAACACCAGTTGCGAACAACCCTGCAAACAGGGTGCCTAGGGTGTTTCTGAACTGAAGTGGCCATACCCGGTTATCTTTGAAAATTCATTTCGCTTGGCCAAGATCTCCAGAATACTTTCCTTAAACTCCAAGAGTGCTATTTTTCTGGAAAGGATATTTCTT
>JACYFF010022695.1:15133-32778 GCA_017589665.1 Selenicereus undatus | reverse complement strand
AATTTGTAAATTAAAATTTTAAAGTTCATTTATGAGTTTAATTTGTGTTTTTCAATTCTAAATTTGTTTAACTTGTGGGTTTAATTTTAATTCTTGATCAAAGTATATAAATATTTCAAAAAGATAGTAATTTATTAACCTTAGTAGTTCAACTTGTTGATTAATCCTTTAACTTGAGGTTAATTTACTTTGTCAATTTTAATTTGTGAGTTTAATTTGCCAATTTTAATTCTGAAGTTACTTAATTCGTTGGTTAATTAAATTCTAACTCAAACTACATAGATATTTCAAAAGGATAACTAAAGAACTATAATTCTCTTCAAATTCTAAATTTAAAAACTCATTATTGAATGAAGAAAGTAGAAACGATATTACCCAACTACAATTATCATTTTATCTCCGATATCTCTTCTCTAAATTCTTAGATTTGCCACCAATTCAACTCGTATTTTACTCAAATTCAAATACATCTGATCCATATTCAATCTATTCATACGAATTGACAGGTCTAGTCTATACCCCTACTCCCTAATGTACGTCCTTTCCCTCTCCTTGCCCAACCCATCTCTCCGTCTTTCACTCTTTCTTAGACACACCACTCGAGAAGACCTGCTACTGCTCAGAACACACACCAAAAAAGAGAAAAAAAAACTTTTTTTTTTTTTAAAGGAAGAAATAGCCTTTTCCTTGTCCCTTTATAAGGAATCTTTGCCCATTCACCCAAAGACCACCTTAACCGTCCTCTCCCTCTCGCATGCCCTTCTCTCTGCACTCCGATACAAAAATGGAGGCATTTGCTCTGTTAAAGTTCTGGAAGTCCAACACAGCCAAAGTCGCCGCCGGAACTGCCGCCGCCGAAGGCGACGGTGCTGGCACCGCCGCGGAGTCTGCCGTCTGCGGTCCTGCCACTGCGGAGACCGACGACGACGATTCCTTCTTCGAGTTGGAGCTCACTTTGCCTCCTTACGACTCCAAATTCCCCAAACCTGATTCTCCTCCCAAGAAACCTAAGCAAGAGAGAGAATCTGAGCCGAAATCGAGCTTGAAGCCTCAGTCTCCGATCTCGATTCTACGATCAGCACCTCCGAGGCTGCGAGTTTTCATGTTCGGAAGGTTCAGCCGAAGAGCGAAGAGAGAGGAGATCGAAACGGAGAGCGTTTCGAGTCTCTCTCCGAGAAGGAGCAGCTCGAAACTTGTGACTGTGAAATTTAAAATCGAGGATGGCTCCTTCGTTCCGGAACTTGCTCGCAGCGACAGTTCGAGTTTCTCCAGCCCTAAGCTGATTCACAGGCGGAGCTTCGATGATTGTTGCGAATCGTCGAAACGTTTCTCGAAGGATGTTGTTCAGAAGTACTTGAATCTCATCAAGCCTCTGTACGTGAAATCCTCGAAGAGAGAGAATTCCGTCGCTTCTCCGACGAGATCGACGACGTCGTCGCTGTCAATGAGAAAGCACAGAGAGGAGAAGCAGAGCAACATGTTCAAGGCGAGGTGCAGGCATCTAGTTAAGAGTAAGTCGGCTTCATCAACGATCGGAGCTCATTCGCCGGCGCCGGTGAATTTTTCGCTAAGAAACGACCACTGTTATGACGGCATTGAAGGAGCAATTTTACACTGCAAGCGTTCTCTCAATTCCTCCAAAGGTCAGCACATTCAAACTCAGAAAAATCTTCATATAATCAAAGTTTAACATCTCGTTTTAAACTTTATTAATTTATTTACTATTAATTAAGAAATTTTCAAGTGAACTGATGAAATTGTTATTGGTGTCGCAGGGAATCCATCGCTATCGAGATGTAGCAGTGATCCATCACATGAGAAGTCACTGATTGTGTCAGAGGAAATCTGAAGAGAGAGAAACCGAAAGAAAGAAAGAAAATCGATTAGTGCCTATAATTTCTCCATTTTTTGGTTTGTTTGTATGTGGAAAGAGATAGAGGCGGGAAAATCTCTTTCCAAAATTTAGGATTCAAAAATTCTGCTGATGCTCCTCCTGGCTGTGTCTACTGTGAATGTGTAGCAGATAAATACCGGAAAGAAAAGACAATGATAAAATTTGGAGTTGCTTTGTATTCTATGATGAGAGAGAAAGAGAGAGCGAGAGTAAATTAAAGGGATTCTGTTTTTGGTTAGTTGGTTAGCAGTAATGATGGAGATGATTTGTATGACTGGAGTGATGATGGTCACTTGTGTCGTTATGTAAAGCTAAACGTTGTATGGTTTACGAAAAGAAAAAGAAAAGGGGAAACCGGTTTGTAGATTTTTGTGCATTTTGGCTGTCTTGTAATCTCTTTACATTTTGGAAATTGTATCATGCCATCATCACATATTGACGACTGACCCCTTGGGTTGATCGCTTGATAGTCATGGAGTGTGAACACGATAAATAGTGCTACTTGGCCTTCATTCTTAAGAATCAATTTTGTGTCATCACATTGCGTGAGGTATCTGATATCATATTAATTCTTATTGGCAAGTAATTTTACTTTATGAACTATGGTTGGAGGGATTCAAAATTTTTGAATTAAATGTCGTTTTCTTAAGGCTTTATTGATTGGAAAATTTTGAATCATTCTTTGAAAATTATTCAACAAGTGCGATTGAGAGTTGAGACCACATTAGAAATGTCAATGGATAGTTTGTTAGTACCAGTACGTGATGGGGAATTTGTCGGGGGTGTTACACAACATATCACATCCTTAATAATTTAACATGTTGGCATATAATGTGAGTATGTGAATGTGACCAAGTGCCAATAAGCAGTGTATTAGATGAATGCGTGTTTGCACTTTGAAGCAAACAAGTGTTGCAAATGGAAATCAGTTATTGAGCATTTTATGTGAAAAAATGTTCCATTGCAAATTATTATATGAGACTGTTTCACGCTAAGTTAATGTGAGATGACCTATATGACATTTTCTTTTAAAATTAAAGAAGGGGGTAGTTAAGGAGAGTAGTTTCACTCTCCGGTCATTTCCAAATAGAAAAAAAAAAAAAAAGATTTGACAAGTTTCCCTTGCTTACCAAAAATTTTTCATTAAACCCTACTTACATACAATTTGCCTAGGGCTATGACTATCCGTGTTCAATTAATATACGATTTATTCGGGTTGTTACTACCATGTTCGTGTTCAATCAATATATACGAATTTCAAGACATTTTGTTTGATAGGATTTATTCGTCCTGTTGCTACCATTGTTCGTTCAATTAAGAAACGCTTTGCTGTTAATTTACGTTTGTCGTTGACATATGTGCTGCTTGCTTTTTGTTGTTGACATATGTGATGCTTGCTTTGCTGTTAATCAACATATGTGCTTAGTTCTTCTCTTTTGCGTAAAATATAAACTTACATTGAGCTTTGCTTCATTATTTGTTTGTGCATTGTTAGGGTTTTGTAATCGTTTGTGTCGTTTAAACATAGTTTTTGAGTTCGGGTTTTTTGCCATTCACACTCAGCCTTGTAAGTCTTTGATTTTCATCTTTGTATTATACACAAATCAGTTTAATCTTTCATGGAACATTCAATCTTGCTAAGGACCATTTAACTAGATATCCATGAGAGTACACTGAGTGCTTGTAAGCCTTTCAATTTGGTCTTGTACATTTATGGTCCTGTACTCTTGTATGATTGTTTTGTTTTATGAAAAATTCAATCTTAGTAATATTTATATTGGGTGACTAATAACATTTCTAATGGATGACTTATATGATAGATTAATTATTTAATTTTTTAGGTTGATCTGGCAAATTATGTATGACTAATAATATTTATATTGGCGGACTAATTTTATGAAATTATCTTACTTTGTATGCATAACCTACGTACCATTTAGATAAATATCCAAGAAAGTACACTTAGCTTTTGTAAGTCTTTTGTTTTCGCCTTGTACAATCATGGCCTTGTATTCATGTATGATTTTTTTATTTTATGGAATATTCAATCTTAATAATATTTATATTGGGTAACTAATGACATTTCTAATGGATGACTAATATGATATATTAATTATTTACTTTTTTCGGTTGATCTGGCAAATTATGTATGACTAATAATATTTATATTGAATGACTAATTATTTTATGAAATTTTCAACCTTGCTAATACTGTCTGACACTAAAAGCAGTACTAGTTTTATAGCCAAATAGAAGGAACTGTTCGACACTCGACCCTCTCAGAGATTGTTCCATACCAAGAAAACCAAGGACATATAAAGATGAAAGAATAAATTAAGGGGGCGGGGGGAAGCATGAACCTTTTAAAGGGACACCAAGTATCTTAGTCACAATTAGTCACTGAGCTTTTTAAGTCTTTAATTGTGTATACGAATTATTGTATTTAATTGGCATTTAATATTGTAATATATAACCACAATGAGTCAATGACAACATAAACATGACTAGTAATGTCAACAATTAGTGACTAAAATGTTTTTTTTTTTCCTTTTTTTTAAAGTAATTGGACTACTAACAACATTTCTAATGGATGAAAAATATGATAGATTAAGTATTTAATTGTTTCGGTTGATCTGGCAAATAATGTATGGCTAATAATATTTATATTGGGTGACTAATTATGAAATTTTCAACCTTGCTAAGACTGTTTTTATTCTTGTATGTCTAAAATTAGGTGACTAATAATATTATACATGGGTGGTTCATAATATTCATAATTTAGATGGGTCACTATATAATAATATTTTTAGATGGGTGACTACTGACTAATAATATTCATATTGGGTGACGAATAACATTCATATTGGGTGACTAATAATTTAGTTGTCAAAACTAATGCGTGATATTTCAGTGTTCCATGTCAACAATGAAACCTAACTATAGTACTTTGCTCATCTATCTATCTATCTATCTATCTATCTATCTATATAACTATACTTGAAATTAAGTGATTACACATTGATTAGACACTTGGTAATCACTCATTGGATGTAAATATTGTTTTCTTTTCTATTTTCTAAATTAATGATTTTAGATATTAATTGAGGCGTATTAACAAGAGTAATTAGATCAAATTAATGTAGCTATTCAACTCATAGATTTCACTTTGTATTGCAAAAGTTACTAAGTTTTCAATTTTGTGCTTCATCTTTTCTTCTTCTCTTAAAATTAAGTGTTAGTATCTTCTTAAAATCTGTGTAAATTTTATATTCGTAATTTTAATATTATAAGTATAATCATAAAATCATAGATCAATAATATTAGAAATAGGATTTTGAAAAATTATGATTTCAAGTAAAATTATTTTATTATAGTGTTATTAATATATATTTTATAAATATTTTAGTTCGCCAACTTAATAAAAAATTAGATTGAAGTTGTAGTCTTAATATTAATTAAGAATATATAAAATGGGTATCGACACTCCATTCTTTTAACGCTTTGATACTTTTTCATATTTCCATAGGAAAGTATATTTAATTAATCATGTTTTAATTTTCTTTGAATCAAACTTTTGTAACTAATGGATATGTATAACTGGGGCTTCTTCAATTAAATTATTGTGTATGGATCTTATGTTAACCTCAATTAATTGTAATAACTTTAATTATTTAAAGGGTGTATTAATGGCTACATTAACTTTATATGCTTCAATTTGTGACTTAAAATTATTTTGGGCTCTTAGATTAATTTATTTTGGTGAATCACAATAGGGTTTTTGCTCGATAATATATTTATGACGTGCATATATGCTTATTAGATTAATTTATTTTGGTGAATGACACTAGTTAAATATTTCTTAGACACTTTCCTATGTTCATTATGTGTTCTTCGATGTGTTGATTTTCTTACACTAAAACCAACAACATATGCGTATCAGCGATATAAATCAAATACATCATCAATCGTGTCCCCACAATATCCAACCAATGATCCACTCAAATCTTGAATTGACTCTTGTTGCTCAATTGTTGGTGGCTCATTCGACTCACGAATCTTGGTCGCTAGCGGGCGGCATCCTATTTCATTTCGGTTGTCTACACACAAAACAAATATAATGTTGCTACAATCACTCATTGAAAATGTTATTAGTTATCCTTTAAGATGAAATGATTAGATAAACGTTACAATCACCAATTGTAATTGGTGTTAGTTACCTTTCAAAATGTTAAGATTACATAAACGTAATAGTACTGATTGAAAATGGGTTTGGTTACCTTTCATAATGTTGCAACTAAGTAACCATTATAGCCAACTAATAGTCACCCATTGAAACATTTTTGGTTACCTTTACAAATGAAAGATTTAAATGAATTTTTTTAGTCACCCATTGAAGATGTTATTAGTCTTACTTTATATTGTCAATGCATTACAACGACATGAATTTTTTTTTTGTTATAGTCATACATACAAAAATGAGATAGCTATGTATCATTATCAAATAAATGTAGTTCACATGTCAGCCACTAATTACAAATATTAATAGTCATACATTGCCTGCCAAGTCATCGTCCAAAATTAAGTAATTAATCGATTATATTAGTCATCAATTACAAATGTCATTTGTAGTCCACTTAAATAGCTCATTAGTATACACATCTATGCACTATATTACTATCCACACATAGACACGGACACAAACACAGACACACTCACACACACACACACAAACACACACACATATAGCACCCTAACCCCATAACCACTATATCAGGCCAATTTAATCAATTGAATAGTGCGTAGTGTAGTGGAATAATCGGGAGATAGGAGCATAACTGGTGCTTGGGAGAGTAGGGCTTATAGGACAAGTTAAGGTGGGTTATCAACCAATCCACCAAAACCTGATCTAAAGTAAGTCATACATCCAAAAGGTTTTAGTTATACTCACGAGTATTTGGAATTTCATTGCAGTATGATTAATTATTAATATGTAATGTATAGCGGTCAAGTACGACTTGATTAGATTCTTTCGTGCGAGTTCTAAATTTAATGACACAAGGTTAAGATATGTTTGTTGCTTATACCCTTACAAAATTCACTTTTTCATGTGAAGATAATCATATATCATTTTTTATATGTCAATATTTCATATTGTGTTTTTCCACATAATAATATGTGTCCGCCCAATTTATCAACATATGCTTATGCATATATGTACATATGCATATACATATTATATCAACTACGTTATTTATATCTGGTCAGTGTCAACTGACTTCGGCTGACTAGATTTCCCGATCGGTATGGGTAAGTGTGTATGAAAGAAACATCCTATGATTGTAACTACTAACAATACGGGCTCAAGCGTACAATGGTAATAACAATATGCAACAATTTTAGTTGTTCATTCTCTGCCTCTTTATTTTAAATAAAATGAATTAAAATGCACGTGCTTACAAATTATCATTAAGCTCTATTTTTTTAAACAATGTAGGCGTAAAGTATTGAGCTTTGGTTCACCATTCAAAATATATTATTTTTTGTTTTCTGTTTTAGGAAAGATATCTCTTTGGCCATCTAAATAGAAGAATTTGAAGTTTGGGATACCTGTTTTTTGAGTGCTAGCGGCTCACAAACGGTAATTCCTTGTGTTCACGTCTTACAGTTTCAACATCATAAATGTAGATGAATGGTCATAACTTGCCTGAAGTAACATCGAAAGTATTTGGACTTTCATTGCAGTATGAATAATTAATATTAATGTATAGAGGTCAAGTACTTATGAGTATAACTAAAACCTTGTGGACGTATGGCTTATCTTAGATCATATTTTGATGGACCTGTTGGTGACCCTCTTAACTTGTTCTATAAGCCTTGCTCTCGCATGCGGCATTAATGCTCCTATCCCTTAATTATTACACTGCACTAGCCACTAATCGGTTGATTAAATTAGCTTGACATAGTTGTCATGGAGTTAGGGCATTACAATATATTAGATAACTTCATATTAAAAATGTAATTGGTCACCCATCAAAATTATTATTAGTCATACTGATGTTGTCTGAAAATAAAATTTTATAGATACAGTCATACATGCAATAATTAGCAATATTATTCACAACCCAAGTACCAAATAAATATAGTATCCAAAAATTTTATGAATATAGTCATACAAGCAATAAATAAGCAATCAAGTTAAAAAAATTTACGCACCCAATGTCACCATTCTTATTAATTCCGGTCAAGCATATCACAAGCCAACTAATTAGAGGTTCATACAATTATAATCAAAATCCTAAGCAAAAACGCCCTAACAAGTCGAAACATCACTAGCTTCCATTGATATATGGGTCCCCTTTTGTATTTCCAATGTTTCATGTTGGACTTCCATTACTTCCACTGTTTCTATAGTAAATAATACATCAAACCAAATTAAAATTTCACAATACATACACAATACTCAGGAAAAATATATTTTGGAGTAGTTATGAACCACTTCATTTTATCTTCACCAACAACAACATGAGACAACGTGATATTCGCAATTGACGAAGAGTAGAGCAGAGACGATGATGATGGGGGACGAATATCGTGGACAACTACAATGATGATGAAGACGATCGATAATAATAAGGTCGATGATAGGGAACGAGGTTGGGTGGAGATAGAAAAACGACGATGGAGGGGATAAGGGAGAGATAGAGAGAGAGAGAGAGCGCACGACTGCGATGTGGGCGATTAAGGATGGAGAAATTTTTTTTAGGGTTTTATGCATGTGTACGTATACGTCAAACGTGGCCGATGGAGATGAAAGTTTGCTTACACTTGATGACGTGATGAACGCATCTCACATTATTTTATCATGAGATGGTCTCGCACAAGACCTACCGATGTTCTATTTGCCTCTTCAATTTGAGTACTCATATGAAATAAGTTGACGATGATGTTGAGTATTATTTATTTTCAAATATCTATTAAGACTTAGACTAATTGACCGTGAGGATGTATAAATTAAGGTTTATTTTTTTCTTTATATTTATCGCAAGTCTTTATTATAAGTATTTAATGCTGATCAAGACCAATCAACATTACTTAGCACTTAGTAATATATTCATATATTTTTAGTTACAATTTTATCCTTGATAAGCACTTATCAATACTAATTAGTAATATATTACTTAATTATGATATGTCGAAAATAATATGCCTTTAAGATATTGTGAATTTTTTTTTTGGGTGATGATAATGATGTGCGGAAATATTATCAATTTTAGATGTACAATATGTTCTTTTCGACTTATAAGAAATACTTATTAGTGTGTATTGCTAAGACATGCTAAATCATGTTGAAAGATGCTAAAACATGTTAAGTCATGCTGAAATATGCTGAATCATTTAATAAAATATAACTAGATATTTTCAATAACTATTTAGCAATGTTGAATTGTGTTGAATTGTGTTAAATTATGTTGAATCATAGTAAATTGTGCTGAAACATGTTGAATACTTATGATAAGTACTTACCATAAGTCGAAATGAATGGTCGCACTATCATATCCCATAGTTTTATCGGTTCCAATGAAAATGTCATAACAATGATGGTCACTAAGCAAATGATTTTTATACTTTTATATTTTTTTAAATTTTTTGGAAAGACTTTTGTACTTCCATAATTAGATATACAAGTATATTATCTTATAATTTCATAATTTTATATAGTGCATCTTTATACCTTGCTTTTAACCATATAAGATGGCATTACATATTCTTTTACTGGTCAATTTTCTCTATTTTAGAGCAAAAACGAGAAATTAATTTGTGCTAGCATTTGACTCAACAAGCTTTAGGGAAAGCAAGTTTAGTACGTGGCATGACAAAAAAAGGAACATAAAAAGAAAAAGGGAAAGGGAAAGAGAAAAAGAAAAGGCACGCTTGGTCAATCTTTTGTACACCACTTTTACAAAGCAAAACACACCCCTACTGCTCTTTCTACGGCTCCTATCTTTTCTTCTACACTTTGGCCTTCTCTTTTTTTCCCAGTTCCTTTTTTGTTTTCTTTGTATTTTGTAGGATAAAAAAAGGTATAAATTAAAGTAGGTAAAGAAACTAAGAAAGATGAAAACAAAAAGGAAACTAGAAAGAATTATATCCCATCCATCTCCTACCCCTCCTTTTTCTGAAATGAAATGCAAAACAACACAAGCATTAGGCAAAGCATACCGTTGGCCTTAGGCCCTTGGTGAACGTAACTTAGCTTTGAAGTGTTTTGGTGAAGATTTACTATGTCACACAGTTTAGACCCCGTTCTTTTCGGTGGTAAATTCAAATTTAACAATTTTAACTAACTTCAATTCATTTTACGAACTTCAATAAAAAAATACCAACTTCAACAAATTTCAATCCACTTCAATCAACTTCAACAAAAACATACTCACTTTAACTTACTTCAATCTACTTCTACCAATCCCAATCAATTTCACCCATTTACCAACTCATATTTTTCAATGAAAAGAACAGACCCTAAGTGTATGTACAATGTTGTGTACTATAATATGCTTGCAGATGGTAATATTTCCCTATAGTATGGATATATTATGTGCAAGTTCTTTTACAATTGGGATCTAATAGTTTATGTTTATCTATAGGATTGTGTTAGAGTATGAAAGTGGGTATTATCTTATATTGATAAAACAAAAAGAATATGAAATTAGGTGTTATTCCACATTGACAAATTGAAGAGCTTGAGTATGTATATAAATTTGTGAGTTACTCCTCCTATTGCTAACTGATTTTTGGTTGAAATCTCATTTGAACTTATATGCATAACTCTTTGTTAATTGTTCAATTGATATAAAACTTTAATGGATAGTCTCCTTGGTACCCTCAATTATAGTTTTAGGCCATTTTTTTCTATTTAATTATTATATAAGTACTTATCATCAATATTTAATACTAATTACAACTCAAATTAATGTTGATTAGCACGGATCAATACTAATCAGGATTGATTCCTATGAAAAGTACTCATTTACAGTGATTCATACTGATCAACAATAATTTACTAATAATATATTGAAGATAACATACCCTTAAAGCATGTGCTTTTAAACTTGAAGTTTTATCTTCAATTTTTTTTTCCAAATTTCCAACAATTTTTTTTATATAACTGCTTCCAACTCTTTTCAATGTCTTCTATTTATTCGTTCCTTCAAATTCATTCGCATTTTAATTGTTTCTTCTTCAACTGAAAAGAACAAGCCTTTATTTTATCATGTATGGTTATGCGTTATACATGTATATATTATTAGTTTTTTACCTAGATAACAAGAAAATTAGTTTTTCAAGTGATTCAATTTGTTGTGATCTAAATGAATACTATAAATCTTCTTTTTCTTTTTAATAGGAAAACTAGTAACTACAAAGCTTTCTAGGCACGTGTTTTATACTTTTATTCTCTTCTTGTTTTATAACTATCGGGTAAAGTTTAGGTAAATCCTTCTGTTATTTTTTTTCAGTTTTTTATAGTTTGTTTCACTTTATTTCAAATATACTGCTTCATCTGTTTTTTTCTATTTCTTTTAATCTGAAAAAAAAAACTAAACTAAAAGTAAACTAAACTAAACCGATTTAAACGTTTAATTCATTCAGTTGAGATAAAGAAGCAAGTATGGGTAGGATGTGGCAAAGAAGAGGTCAAAGGAAATTGCAGCGCCGTGTCAGAATTGAAAGACAGAGAACAATGTGTAGGCTAGCCTGGCCCTGGCATAGTAATAGCGTCTACAACACGGAAGCGGAATTCCTGCCTCTTTTTTTTTTTTTTTTTTAGAATTTATTTATGCTAATGCTGCTCGAGTGCTGGTCGAAGTAGACTCGATTTGTTATGCGCGTGGCCCCATAAAAAAAGCCTGTTTTCCAACCCATCTCACAAGTCACAGACTAACAGGCTAGGCTTTCCCCTTCTTTACTCTTGGTCAGTCGCCCTTCTACCCGGGTCATTAAACCCTAGTTAATTTTAGAAAATAAACTAACCTCATGTAGCCATCTATGAGGCCTTAACTTAGAGAGGAGACTCCTAGGCATGGTAGACTTAAGGTTTAATTTTCCGGCTTTTATTGTGCTGTATTACTATTTGTCGTTCATCCGAACTAATAAACAATAGTGAAGGAAGGGAACTCCTTCAAGTGTTGGGCTAAACTAATTTTATCTAGAGTTAGATAAAGATGATTAGACGCGATGATTGATTAAAAATTGATACGAAATTAAATAAATTTGGATATAAATTTCAACCCGTTTAATTAAATGGGTTGACATATTCAACCCGTTTAATTAAATGGATTAGTTCAGGCTGAGATTATCAACACGGAAAAAAAACCAATGTAACGCGTTTGGTTATTTCAACGAACCAACTCTTTTTCCCATTTATCATATTTATCCATTTACTCTTTTATAAGATAACTAAGAGTACAAGATTAAAAATAAACATAAACATATGAATCATAATGAATCGGGGGAGTTTTCGAGAATAGTTGTTGGATGTGATATGTAAATTTAATTTTTAATGCTTTGTAATTAAGTATTAATTGAAAATGTTAGGTTAAGCGGGCCAACCAGTCTAAAAATTGAATGGGTACAAATCAAGATTTTTGAACCTGTTTAATAAACATGTTAGGCTCGAATTGTTGACTTTCAGATACCCTGAAATTTAATGGATTAATTTTTATGACCCTGATATTTTTGAGTTTATTTTTAAATACACTCAGTTATGAACTCCTTTCAATTCAGTCCTGAAATTACAAAAATATTATTACTATTGTCTTTTTTTGGTTTTTTTTTTTTTTAAATCCCAACCCATATCTTTTAAGCACCCACAACACTATAGATACACTATCTAGTAGCGGAAAGATAGTTTTTGGAGTTTTTACTTTAAAAGAAAAATAAAAAGGATAATAGTAAGGATATTTTTGTAATTTCACAATTGAATTATAGGGAATTCAGAAGTGAGGGTACTTAAAAATAAACTTAAAAATGTTAGGGCCATAAAATTAATGCATCAAAACTCATGGTACATAAAAGTCAATAATTTGTTATGTTCAGGTCGAAAAATTCTTAAATCATTTAAGTTTAACACAAACATAAACCCGGCTCCGCCTAACCTATTTCTCGGCTCTACTTTTATCCTCAGGTAAGAAGTATGCATATATGAAACACTACTACTCCACAATTTTGCAGGGAATTGCAAGTCTTTATAAAGAGCGTCATTGTTTATGAACTAAATTTTTTTTTGGGGGGGGGGGGGGGTTAATTGACCAATTCCAATTTCGAGGGGAGGCCTGGCTTTAGCGATAACTGGACATACAAATTGTTTCCACCCACAAATTCTCTCTGTACAAGGAAGACCGAGATTTAATCTTGAAACATGGAGGTTAACACCTCGCAAGCAAGTGATAACCGTAGTCATCCTATCCAACGATGCTTTGATTTCTGCACTACTAGGGTAACAATAGGTTGGGTATCCATCGAACTCAACCAGTCAATCTTGTTAAACTGGAGTTAATAAAGGAACAAGTCAAATAACAGATCAGGTCAGTAATGGGCCTACCCATTAAAGCACATTAATGGATCGATCCGTTAAAGCATACTAATGGCTTAGGTCGGTGGATCAGTTAGCAGATCATTTAGTGACTCATTATATATTTTTTTAACTTACCACACTGATTTTTACTAGCTACAAAGCACATTAACGGGTTAGGTTGGATGGACCAATTAACGATTATTGGAATGACTCATTTTATTTTTTAACCTACTTACGACATTAATTTACCATTTGCAATTGGTGAAACTTGTTAACAATACTTTACTTCTAGCAATGATTACTGTACAGATTTTCTTTATGCAAATTTGTTCTATTTTAAGACATGTCAACCTCCCTACTTCGTATTGTATAAGTTGATCATAATCTATTATGACCAACTTCATTAATAGTCCCAACCTAATCCAAGTCGTTAACCCCACCCCTAAACATGACTTTAACACTCATTATCACAATAATTAGCTGAATTTGAATTAACGTAGATCAAACGACAAAATAAATTAATCTATCAGAAGTCACAATTGAAATCATAAAGGCGCCTGAAATTTGTCGGGAATATGCGGAAGTTTCAAAAACTCCATGGACCAAAATCAGTGCACTGATAAATTGGTTGACGCCGACGACTACTTTTGCACGCCAAAGTTGATTTGTTTCTACGGTGGCAATGGCATCATCATTTGTTCATCATAAAACTAATGACCTAGCAAATGCCAAAACATATTTTTCTTGCACTTTCGATCAGTTATGCTCACGAAATTATCGCTTCTTCTTCCGCTGTCACTGACTCTATCGTAACTATTTATATATAGTATTAGGTACCCAAATTTAAAAAGATCTATCATATAATAAAAAAGATTCATTATTTGAAATACTGAAAGGTTAATCAAGTAGAACTAAAGATTCATTAAATACAATGAAATGTTCATTATTTGATACTTAAGCTTGTTTAATACACTTTTATATTTAATTAATGAATTTTTAAATATTTCGAATGATAAACTTTTTCTATTATATGATGGATCATTTTAGGATGTGTAAATAACACTATATATAGATATGTATGGTCAGGGGCGGATCCATGTGGTGGTGTGGGGTGTCCATGGACACCCCTAACCCCTCCCCCCAAAAAAATTCTATAGTACAAAATAAAATTTTTGATTTTTGGACACCCCTAAAAAAAATTAGTTTATATTAATAACAATATTAATTTATGGACACCCCTAACTCAAATACCTAAATCCGCCACTGTGTATGGTTGAATTTTCGTTCCTCTCTCTTTGTTTTTGTTGGGAGGGGGGGGGGGATTACAAAATACAATTGTAGATTTTTGCATGTATAAATAATTGCATCACAACTTTACACTCAGACTTTATAAGAATATATAATTATATAATTCTTAGTACTTGAACATCTGAAATTATTATAATGATTATGCACCAATATAAATTTCGACTTTAATAATTGTCGCTCTTAAGATGAGTTCTAAAACTAAAATGTCCCTCAACTTTTTGTCAATAATAGAAAATACACCTGGACTATAAAACGAAAGTAACTACCCTTTAGCTATATTGAGACTTTATTTATTTATTAATCTGTGATGATGTGACTTATGAAAAAATGGCATTCTTTTTCATTTTTTCATAACATTAGGAATTACATGGTTCAATTTAATCACACGTGTTATGTTAACGTAGGGGTGAGTGGTTATGGGTACCCGGTCAAAAAAGTGGAAACCGAAATCGAAACTGGTCAAACAAATTCCTAATTTTTGGGAACCGGAACTGGAACCTTAGGTATTTAAAAGCATATGGTTGGTATTTATGCAAGGATTTTGAAAATTGATCTACACCTCATTACTTAAGACAATCATCTTGAAAAATCGATATGCTCGACCATTCCTAGTTACTTAAACCAACAACCCGAAATCAAACATCGATTAACGTAGTTGTTTTTTAAGTGAAGTTTAACTTAATGTGACAGACTTCGGGATGACAATGGATCGAGTTTGGGTCAGGTCCACCTAGATCCAGATCTATTTAATTTTTTTAAACCTGGACCTAGACAACTCGCCCCAGACCTGTTGGGTTTGGAAAGATGGGATCCAGACCCAGATCGGGTTTGGCAAGTCCATGGGTGTTAAACCTACCCAAGCTGTTTTTTATATTAAAAATTATTTTTTTTTCACATTCTAACATGAATTACTACACTCTAAAGATAAATAATTGAATTTAAATGACATGATATTTAACAAAAAAAATAGTCTAGCAACATATACCATAGCCAAGTATTCTTACTTACTTTTTACACATTAAAAATAATATTTTAATACAAAGTATAAAGACAAAGTCCATCAAATTTTAAACCAACATAACAAATAGTTCTTTACAACCGGTAGAAAGGAAATTGGCTTTAGGGTTTACTAGTTTAGAGTTACTTAGTCCATTACCTTTTTTCACATTTAAAAAAAAAAAAAACTAATGGGTCTTAAATAGGTCTCAAGTTGGATCTATATCTGAATTTTTCATACCCAAATCTGACCGACGTCCTTCAGGCCCAGACTCGCTTAAGACCTGTTGGGTATCATTGAATTGGACCCAAACCCTCTAATTTAGGTCAGATCTGATAGATCTGGATCCAATCCAGAACTCACTTCCATCCCTATATAACACTCAAATTATATAGATGAATCAATCCAAAATGAATTTATATTATTTTGTTACTGTTGGGTCTTCATAGTGTAACAAATCTAGTCTATACTCATATATTCTGATCGATGTTGATCTTATAATCTTTTTACAATTATTCAAGTCAGATGATATAAATGTAGCTTCTTTACGTTTTGTATTTATAAATAGAATGTCATTTATCCTTCCCGCATATTTCAAAACGCCAATCATCTTTACTCTTTTTTTTACATGTTAGCATTTGTCCATTGATTAAAGCAATGTTATTTTTTTGCAATGCCACATCATATGTAGTTTAGGGGTATCGTCAATAGTTTAGAGGTTTTTTTTCATTTATTAGATTTAGGGGTTATTTTATATTCTTGACTAAGAGTTTAGGGTTACCAAATTTTTAGAACTCCTCTTAGGACTTTGGTTAAGAAATAATTAATAATTAATATGTATTTTACTTGCCATAGAACCTTTCGATCTATATGAAGAGTGATTAATATTCAATATTTACTTACGATAATTAAGCCTCATCAGTTACGTTATCGTACTTTCACATTCATCCCGCCTTCTTCATTCTTGTGTATGCGGTCCTCTCTGCCATCGTCATCCACCGCAGTCCCATCACCTCTAAAATTTCCACCACTATGACACTTATAAATTACCGTTATCATCATCATTAGATTTGCTATCACAGCTAGTCCGCTACGAATTAAGCCATAATCCACCTTTACTTTCGTCTATAAGGATGTTAATTATATATGAGTTTGAGACATATCCGATTCGATTTGAGGCATCGGTTCGAATCCAGGAAGAAAATATTTGAGTCTGAATTTGAAAAAAATTATCCTAATCCGAGTCGGATTGGATTTAGAGGGAAGATAACATCCCATTTAACTATTTTGTTAGACCATTAAATCTAGAATTTTCCAAATGAAAAGTTTACCCTTCAATCTTAACCATTAGTTGCTAACATTGAGTCGCTTAGTTGACACGCTCTCTCTCTCTCTCTGCCTTAGAATCTTAGTCTTACTTCGTTGACGACCAGCTCGTTGGCCATGATCTACCTCCTTGTTACTTGTCGGTCTCCCCTAGTTTAGCATTGAAAGTTCAAATATTTGGTTCATATGATAGGAATGCACAAGTTATTAGATCAATAGGTGGACAGAATAAGTTCGGAAGGAAAAAAAACAAAATTGTCGTGGGGTAAAGGAAATCAATTCGGATCACTGTCAATAAATGTGCCAGAATTAGGATTCGTGTTTTAAATAGCGTTTAGTGTGTAAATCAATGTTTCAGAAAAGTTAATTTTATTAACTTTTGGTGTTCAAAGTAGCATTTCGTTTTTTTTTTTGTAAAAAAAATCCTCTATTAATTTCATTTTTACCAAATTATTGACATCATTTTATGTCAATGTGTGTGTGTGTGTGTATGTATGTATGTATGTATATATACACACATACATACATACATATATATATATATATAT
>JACYFF010022694.1:15135-32781 GCA_017589665.1 Selenicereus undatus | reverse complement strand
AATTTGTAAATTAAAATTTTAAAGTTCATTTATGAGTTTAATTTGTGTTTTTCAATTCTAAATTTGTTTAACTTGTGGGTTTAATTTTAATTCTTGATCAAAGTATATAAATATTTCAAAAAGATAGTAATTTATTAACCTTAGTAGTTCAACTTGTTGATTAATCCTTTAACTTGAGGTTAATTTACTTTGTCAATTTTAATTTGTGAGTTTAATTTGCCAATTTTAATTCTGAAGTTACTTAATTCGTTGGTTAATTAAATTCTAACTCAAACTACATAGATATTTCAAAAGGATAACTAAAGAACTATAATTCTCTTCAAATTCTAAATTTAAAAACTCATTATTGAATGAAGAAAGTAGAAACGATATTACCCAACTACAATTATCATTTTATCTCCGATATCTCTTCTCTAAATTCTTAGATTTGCCACCAATTCAACTCGTATTTTACTCAAATTCAAATACATCTGATCCATATTCAATCTATTCATACGAATTGACAGGTCTAGTCTATACCCCTACTCCCTAATGTACGTCCTTTCCCTCTCCTTGCCCAACCCATCTCTCCGTCTTTCACTCTTTCTTAGACACACCACTCGAGAAGACCTGCTACTGCTCAGAACACACACCAAAAAAGAGAAAAAAAAACTTTTTTTTTTTTTAAAGGAAGAAATAGCCTTTTCCTTGTCCCTTTATAAGGAATCTTTGCCCATTCACCCAAAGACCACCTTAACCGTCCTCTCCCTCTCGCATGCCCTTCTCTCTGCACTCCGATACAAAAATGGAGGCATTTGCTCTGTTAAAGTTCTGGAAGTCCAACACAGCCAAAGTCGCCGCCGGAACTGCCGCCGCCGAAGGCGACGGTGCTGGCACCGCCGCGGAGTCTGCCGTCTGCGGTCCTGCCACTGCGGAGACCGACGACGACGATTCCTTCTTCGAGTTGGAGCTCACTTTGCCTCCTTACGACTCCAAATTCCCCAAACCTGATTCTCCTCCCAAGAAACCTAAGCAAGAGAGAGAATCTGAGCCGAAATCGAGCTTGAAGCCTCAGTCTCCGATCTCGATTCTACGATCAGCACCTCCGAGGCTGCGAGTTTTCATGTTCGGAAGGTTCAGCCGAAGAGCGAAGAGAGAGGAGATCGAAACGGAGAGCGTTTCGAGTCTCTCTCCGAGAAGGAGCAGCTCGAAACTTGTGACTGTGAAATTTAAAATCGAGGATGGCTCCTTCGTTCCGGAACTTGCTCGCAGCGACAGTTCGAGTTTCTCCAGCCCTAAGCTGATTCACAGGCGGAGCTTCGATGATTGTTGCGAATCGTCGAAACGTTTCTCGAAGGATGTTGTTCAGAAGTACTTGAATCTCATCAAGCCTCTGTACGTGAAATCCTCGAAGAGAGAGAATTCCGTCGCTTCTCCGACGAGATCGACGACGTCGTCGCTGTCAATGAGAAAGCACAGAGAGGAGAAGCAGAGCAACATGTTCAAGGCGAGGTGCAGGCATCTAGTTAAGAGTAAGTCGGCTTCATCAACGATCGGAGCTCATTCGCCGGCGCCGGTGAATTTTTCGCTAAGAAACGACCACTGTTATGACGGCATTGAAGGAGCAATTTTACACTGCAAGCGTTCTCTCAATTCCTCCAAAGGTCAGCACATTCAAACTCAGAAAAATCTTCATATAATCAAAGTTTAACATCTCGTTTTAAACTTTATTAATTTATTTACTATTAATTAAGAAATTTTCAAGTGAACTGATGAAATTGTTATTGGTGTCGCAGGGAATCCATCGCTATCGAGATGTAGCAGTGATCCATCACATGAGAAGTCACTGATTGTGTCAGAGGAAATCTGAAGAGAGAGAAACCGAAAGAAAGAAAGAAAATCGATTAGTGCCTATAATTTCTCCATTTTTTGGTTTGTTTGTATGTGGAAAGAGATAGAGGCGGGAAAATCTCTTTCCAAAATTTAGGATTCAAAAATTCTGCTGATGCTCCTCCTGGCTGTGTCTACTGTGAATGTGTAGCAGATAAATACCGGAAAGAAAAGACAATGATAAAATTTGGAGTTGCTTTGTATTCTATGATGAGAGAGAAAGAGAGAGCGAGAGTAAATTAAAGGGATTCTGTTTTTGGTTAGTTGGTTAGCAGTAATGATGGAGATGATTTGTATGACTGGAGTGATGATGGTCACTTGTGTCGTTATGTAAAGCTAAACGTTGTATGGTTTACGAAAAGAAAAAGAAAAGGGGAAACCGGTTTGTAGATTTTTGTGCATTTTGGCTGTCTTGTAATCTCTTTACATTTTGGAAATTGTATCATGCCATCATCACATATTGACGACTGACCCCTTGGGTTGATCGCTTGATAGTCATGGAGTGTGAACACGATAAATAGTGCTACTTGGCCTTCATTCTTAAGAATCAATTTTGTGTCATCACATTGCGTGAGGTATCTGATATCATATTAATTCTTATTGGCAAGTAATTTTACTTTATGAACTATGGTTGGAGGGATTCAAAATTTTTGAATTAAATGTCGTTTTCTTAAGGCTTTATTGATTGGAAAATTTTGAATCATTCTTTGAAAATTATTCAACAAGTGCGATTGAGAGTTGAGACCACATTAGAAATGTCAATGGATAGTTTGTTAGTACCAGTACGTGATGGGGAATTTGTCGGGGGTGTTACACAACATATCACATCCTTAATAATTTAACATGTTGGCATATAATGTGAGTATGTGAATGTGACCAAGTGCCAATAAGCAGTGTATTAGATGAATGCGTGTTTGCACTTTGAAGCAAACAAGTGTTGCAAATGGAAATCAGTTATTGAGCATTTTATGTGAAAAAATGTTCCATTGCAAATTATTATATGAGACTGTTTCACGCTAAGTTAATGTGAGATGACCTATATGACATTTTCTTTTAAAATTAAAGAAGGGGGTAGTTAAGGAGAGTAGTTTCACTCTCCGGTCATTTCCAAATAGAAAAAAAAAAAAAAAGATTTGACAAGTTTCCCTTGCTTACCAAAAATTTTTCATTAAACCCTACTTACATACAATTTGCCTAGGGCTATGACTATCCGTGTTCAATTAATATACGATTTATTCGGGTTGTTACTACCATGTTCGTGTTCAATCAATATATACGAATTTCAAGACATTTTGTTTGATAGGATTTATTCGTCCTGTTGCTACCATTGTTCGTTCAATTAAGAAACGCTTTGCTGTTAATTTACGTTTGTCGTTGACATATGTGCTGCTTGCTTTTTGTTGTTGACATATGTGATGCTTGCTTTGCTGTTAATCAACATATGTGCTTAGTTCTTCTCTTTTGCGTAAAATATAAACTTACATTGAGCTTTGCTTCATTATTTGTTTGTGCATTGTTAGGGTTTTGTAATCGTTTGTGTCGTTTAAACATAGTTTTTGAGTTCGGGTTTTTTGCCATTCACACTCAGCCTTGTAAGTCTTTGATTTTCATCTTTGTATTATACACAAATCAGTTTAATCTTTCATGGAACATTCAATCTTGCTAAGGACCATTTAACTAGATATCCATGAGAGTACACTGAGTGCTTGTAAGCCTTTCAATTTGGTCTTGTACATTTATGGTCCTGTACTCTTGTATGATTGTTTTGTTTTATGAAAAATTCAATCTTAGTAATATTTATATTGGGTGACTAATAACATTTCTAATGGATGACTTATATGATAGATTAATTATTTAATTTTTTAGGTTGATCTGGCAAATTATGTATGACTAATAATATTTATATTGGCGGACTAATTTTATGAAATTATCTTACTTTGTATGCATAACCTACGTACCATTTAGATAAATATCCAAGAAAGTACACTTAGCTTTTGTAAGTCTTTTGTTTTCGCCTTGTACAATCATGGCCTTGTATTCATGTATGATTTTTTTATTTTATGGAATATTCAATCTTAATAATATTTATATTGGGTAACTAATGACATTTCTAATGGATGACTAATATGATATATTAATTATTTACTTTTTTCGGTTGATCTGGCAAATTATGTATGACTAATAATATTTATATTGAATGACTAATTATTTTATGAAATTTTCAACCTTGCTAATACTGTCTGACACTAAAAGCAGTACTAGTTTTATAGCCAAATAGAAGGAACTGTTCGACACTCGACCCTCTCAGAGATTGTTCCATACCAAGAAAACCAAGGACATATAAAGATGAAAGAATAAATTAAGGGGGCGGGGGGAAGCATGAACCTTTTAAAGGGACACCAAGTATCTTAGTCACAATTAGTCACTGAGCTTTTTAAGTCTTTAATTGTGTATACGAATTATTGTATTTAATTGGCATTTAATATTGTAATATATAACCACAATGAGTCAATGACAACATAAACATGACTAGTAATGTCAACAATTAGTGACTAAAATGTTTTTTTTTTTTCCTTTTTTTTAAAGTAATTGGACTACTAACAACATTTCTAATGGATGAAAAATATGATAGATTAAGTATTTAATTGTTTCGGTTGATCTGGCAAATAATGTATGGCTAATAATATTTATATTGGGTGACTAATTATGAAATTTTCAACCTTGCTAAGACTGTTTTTATTCTTGTATGTCTAAAATTAGGTGACTAATAATATTATACATGGGTGGTTCATAATATTCATAATTTAGATGGGTCACTATATAATAATATTTTTAGATGGGTGACTACTGACTAATAATATTCATATTGGGTGACGAATAACATTCATATTGGGTGACTAATAATTTAGTTGTCAAAACTAATGCGTGATATTTCAGTGTTCCATGTCAACAATGAAACCTAACTATAGTACTTTGCTCATCTATCTATCTATCTATCTATCTATCTATCTATATAACTATACTTGAAATTAAGTGATTACACATTGATTAGACACTTGGTAATCACTCATTGGATGTAAATATTGTTTTCTTTTCTATTTTCTAAATTAATGATTTTAGATATTAATTGAGGCGTATTAACAAGAGTAATTAGATCAAATTAATGTAGCTATTCAACTCATAGATTTCACTTTGTATTGCAAAAGTTACTAAGTTTTCAATTTTGTGCTTCATCTTTTCTTCTTCTCTTAAAATTAAGTGTTAGTATCTTCTTAAAATCTGTGTAAATTTTATATTCGTAATTTTAATATTATAAGTATAATCATAAAATCATAGATCAATAATATTAGAAATAGGATTTTGAAAAATTATGATTTCAAGTAAAATTATTTTATTATAGTGTTATTAATATATATTTTATAAATATTTTAGTTCGCCAACTTAATAAAAAATTAGATTGAAGTTGTAGTCTTAATATTAATTAAGAATATATAAAATGGGTATCGACACTCCATTCTTTTAACGCTTTGATACTTTTTCATATTTCCATAGGAAAGTATATTTAATTAATCATGTTTTAATTTTCTTTGAATCAAACTTTTGTAACTAATGGATATGTATAACTGGGGCTTCTTCAATTAAATTATTGTGTATGGATCTTATGTTAACCTCAATTAATTGTAATAACTTTAATTATTTAAAGGGTGTATTAATGGCTACATTAACTTTATATGCTTCAATTTGTGACTTAAAATTATTTTGGGCTCTTAGATTAATTTATTTTGGTGAATCACAATAGGGTTTTTGCTCGATAATATATTTATGACGTGCATATATGCTTATTAGATTAATTTATTTTGGTGAATGACACTAGTTAAATATTTCTTAGACACTTTCCTATGTTCATTATGTGTTCTTCGATGTGTTGATTTTCTTACACTAAAACCAACAACATATGCGTATCAGCGATATAAATCAAATACATCATCAATCGTGTCCCCACAATATCCAACCAATGATCCACTCAAATCTTGAATTGACTCTTGTTGCTCAATTGTTGGTGGCTCATTCGACTCACGAATCTTGGTCGCTAGCGGGCGGCATCCTATTTCATTTCGGTTGTCTACACACAAAACAAATATAATGTTGCTACAATCACTCATTGAAAATGTTATTAGTTATCCTTTAAGATGAAATGATTAGATAAACGTTACAATCACCAATTGTAATTGGTGTTAGTTACCTTTCAAAATGTTAAGATTACATAAACGTAATAGTACTGATTGAAAATGGGTTTGGTTACCTTTCATAATGTTGCAACTAAGTAACCATTATAGCCAACTAATAGTCACCCATTGAAACATTTTTGGTTACCTTTACAAATGAAAGATTTAAATGAATTTTTTTAGTCACCCATTGAAGATGTTATTAGTCTTACTTTATATTGTCAATGCATTACAACGACATGAATTTTTTTTTTGTTATAGTCATACATACAAAAATGAGATAGCTATGTATCATTATCAAATAAATGTAGTTCACATGTCAGCCACTAATTACAAATATTAATAGTCATACATTGCCTGCCAAGTCATCGTCCAAAATTAAGTAATTAATCGATTATATTAGTCATCAATTACAAATGTCATTTGTAGTCCACTTAAATAGCTCATTAGTATACACATCTATGCACTATATTACTATCCACACATAGACACGGACACAAACACAGACACACTCACACACACACACACAAACACACACACATATAGCACCCTAACCCCATAACCACTATATCAGGCCAATTTAATCAATTGAATAGTGCGTAGTGTAGTGGAATAATCGGGAGATAGGAGCATAACTGGTGCTTGGGAGAGTAGGGCTTATAGGACAAGTTAAGGTGGGTTATCAACCAATCCACCAAAACCTGATCTAAAGTAAGTCATACATCCAAAAGGTTTTAGTTATACTCACGAGTATTTGGAATTTCATTGCAGTATGATTAATTATTAATATGTAATGTATAGCGGTCAAGTACGACTTGATTAGATTCTTTCGTGCGAGTTCTAAATTTAATGACACAAGGTTAAGATATGTTTGTTGCTTATACCCTTACAAAATTCACTTTTTCATGTGAAGATAATCATATATCATTTTTTATATGTCAATATTTCATATTGTGTTTTTCCACATAATAATATGTGTCCGCCCAATTTATCAACATATGCTTATGCATATATGTACATATGCATATACATATTATATCAACTACGTTATTTATATCTGGTCAGTGTCAACTGACTTCGGCTGACTAGATTTCCCGATCGGTATGGGTAAGTGTGTATGAAAGAAACATCCTATGATTGTAACTACTAACAATACGGGCTCAAGCGTACAATGGTAATAACAATATGCAACAATTTTAGTTGTTCATTCTCTGCCTCTTTATTTTAAATAAAATGAATTAAAATGCACGTGCTTACAAATTATCATTAAGCTCTATTTTTTTAAACAATGTAGGCGTAAAGTATTGAGCTTTGGTTCACCATTCAAAATATATTATTTTTTGTTTTCTGTTTTAGGAAAGATATCTCTTTGGCCATCTAAATAGAAGAATTTGAAGTTTGGGATACCTGTTTTTTGAGTGCTAGCGGCTCACAAACGGTAATTCCTTGTGTTCACGTCTTACAGTTTCAACATCATAAATGTAGATGAATGGTCATAACTTGCCTGAAGTAACATCGAAAGTATTTGGACTTTCATTGCAGTATGAATAATTAATATTAATGTATAGAGGTCAAGTACTTATGAGTATAACTAAAACCTTGTGGACGTATGGCTTATCTTAGATCATATTTTGATGGACCTGTTGGTGACCCTCTTAACTTGTTCTATAAGCCTTGCTCTCGCATGCGGCATTAATGCTCCTATCCCTTAATTATTACACTGCACTAGCCACTAATCGGTTGATTAAATTAGCTTGACATAGTTGTCATGGAGTTAGGGCATTACAATATATTAGATAACTTCATATTAAAAATGTAATTGGTCACCCATCAAAATTATTATTAGTCATACTGATGTTGTCTGAAAATAAAATTTTATAGATACAGTCATACATGCAATAATTAGCAATATTATTCACAACCCAAGTACCAAATAAATATAGTATCCAAAAATTTTATGAATATAGTCATACAAGCAATAAATAAGCAATCAAGTTAAAAAAATTTACGCACCCAATGTCACCATTCTTATTAATTCCGGTCAAGCATATCACAAGCCAACTAATTAGAGGTTCATACAATTATAATCAAAATCCTAAGCAAAAACGCCCTAACAAGTCGAAACATCACTAGCTTCCATTGATATATGGGTCCCCTTTTGTATTTCCAATGTTTCATGTTGGACTTCCATTACTTCCACTGTTTCTATAGTAAATAATACATCAAACCAAATTAAAATTTCACAATACATACACAATACTCAGGAAAAATATATTTTGGAGTAGTTATGAACCACTTCATTTTATCTTCACCAACAACAACATGAGACAACGTGATATTCGCAATTGACGAAGAGTAGAGCAGAGACGATGATGATGGGGGACGAATATCGTGGACAACTACAATGATGATGAAGACGATCGATAATAATAAGGTCGATGATAGGGAACGAGGTTGGGTGGAGATAGAAAAACGACGATGGAGGGGATAAGGGAGAGATAGAGAGAGAGAGAGAGCGCACGACTGCGATGTGGGCGATTAAGGATGGAGAAATTTTTTTTAGGGTTTTATGCATGTGTACGTATACGTCAAACGTGGCCGATGGAGATGAAAGTTTGCTTACACTTGATGACGTGATGAACGCATCTCACATTATTTTATCATGAGATGGTCTCGCACAAGACCTACCGATGTTCTATTTGCCTCTTCAATTTGAGTACTCATATGAAATAAGTTGACGATGATGTTGAGTATTATTTATTTTCAAATATCTATTAAGACTTAGACTAATTGACCGTGAGGATGTATAAATTAAGGTTTATTTTTTTCTTTATATTTATCGCAAGTCTTTATTATAAGTATTTAATGCTGATCAAGACCAATCAACATTACTTAGCACTTAGTAATATATTCATATATTTTTAGTTACAATTTTATCCTTGATAAGCACTTATCAATACTAATTAGTAATATATTACTTAATTATGATATGTCGAAAATAATATGCCTTTAAGATATTGTGAATTTTTTTTTTGGGTGATGATAATGATGTGCGGAAATATTATCAATTTTAGATGTACAATATGTTCTTTTCGACTTATAAGAAATACTTATTAGTGTGTATTGCTAAGACATGCTAAATCATGTTGAAAGATGCTAAAACATGTTAAGTCATGCTGAAATATGCTGAATCATTTAATAAAATATAACTAGATATTTTCAATAACTATTTAGCAATGTTGAATTGTGTTGAATTGTGTTAAATTATGTTGAATCATAGTAAATTGTGCTGAAACATGTTGAATACTTATGATAAGTACTTACCATAAGTCGAAATGAATGGTCGCACTATCATATCCCATAGTTTTATCGGTTCCAATGAAAATGTCATAACAATGATGGTCACTAAGCAAATGATTTTTATACTTTTATATTTTTTTAAATTTTTTGGAAAGACTTTTGTACTTCCATAATTAGATATACAAGTATATTATCTTATAATTTCATAATTTTATATAGTGCATCTTTATACCTTGCTTTTAACCATATAAGATGGCATTACATATTCTTTTACTGGTCAATTTTCTCTATTTTAGAGCAAAAACGAGAAATTAATTTGTGCTAGCATTTGACTCAACAAGCTTTAGGGAAAGCAAGTTTAGTACGTGGCATGACAAAAAAAGGAACATAAAAAGAAAAAGGGAAAGGGAAAGAGAAAAAGAAAAGGCACGCTTGGTCAATCTTTTGTACACCACTTTTACAAAGCAAAACACACCCCTACTGCTCTTTCTACGGCTCCTATCTTTTCTTCTACACTTTGGCCTTCTCTTTTTTTCCCAGTTCCTTTTTTGTTTTCTTTGTATTTTGTAGGATAAAAAAAGGTATAAATTAAAGTAGGTAAAGAAACTAAGAAAGATGAAAACAAAAAGGAAACTAGAAAGAATTATATCCCATCCATCTCCTACCCCTCCTTTTTCTGAAATGAAATGCAAAACAACACAAGCATTAGGCAAAGCATACCGTTGGCCTTAGGCCCTTGGTGAACGTAACTTAGCTTTGAAGTGTTTTGGTGAAGATTTACTATGTCACACAGTTTAGACCCCGTTCTTTTCGGTGGTAAATTCAAATTTAACAATTTTAACTAACTTCAATTCATTTTACGAACTTCAATAAAAAAATACCAACTTCAACAAATTTCAATCCACTTCAATCAACTTCAACAAAAACATACTCACTTTAACTTACTTCAATCTACTTCTACCAATCCCAATCAATTTCACCCATTTACCAACTCATATTTTTCAATGAAAAGAACAGACCCTAAGTGTATGTACAATGTTGTGTACTATAATATGCTTGCAGATGGTAATATTTCCCTATAGTATGGATATATTATGTGCAAGTTCTTTTACAATTGGGATCTAATAGTTTATGTTTATCTATAGGATTGTGTTAGAGTATGAAAGTGGGTATTATCTTATATTGATAAAACAAAAAGAATATGAAATTAGGTGTTATTCCACATTGACAAATTGAAGAGCTTGAGTATGTATATAAATTTGTGAGTTACTCCTCCTATTGCTAACTGATTTTTGGTTGAAATCTCATTTGAACTTATATGCATAACTCTTTGTTAATTGTTCAATTGATATAAAACTTTAATGGATAGTCTCCTTGGTACCCTCAATTATAGTTTTAGGCCATTTTTTTCTATTTAATTATTATATAAGTACTTATCATCAATATTTAATACTAATTACAACTCAAATTAATGTTGATTAGCACGGATCAATACTAATCAGGATTGATTCCTATGAAAAGTACTCATTTACAGTGATTCATACTGATCAACAATAATTTACTAATAATATATTGAAGATAACATACCCTTAAAGCATGTGCTTTTAAACTTGAAGTTTTATCTTCAATTTTTTTTTCCAAATTTCCAACAATTTTTTTTATATAACTGCTTCCAACTCTTTTCAATGTCTTCTATTTATTCGTTCCTTCAAATTCATTCGCATTTTAATTGTTTCTTCTTCAACTGAAAAGAACAAGCCTTTATTTTATCATGTATGGTTATGCGTTATACATGTATATATTATTAGTTTTTTACCTAGATAACAAGAAAATTAGTTTTTCAAGTGATTCAATTTGTTGTGATCTAAATGAATACTATAAATCTTCTTTTTCTTTTTAATAGGAAAACTAGTAACTACAAAGCTTTCTAGGCACGTGTTTTATACTTTTATTCTCTTCTTGTTTTATAACTATCGGGTAAAGTTTAGGTAAATCCTTCTGTTATTTTTTTTCAGTTTTTTATAGTTTGTTTCACTTTATTTCAAATATACTGCTTCATCTGTTTTTTTCTATTTCTTTTAATCTGAAAAAAAAAACTAAACTAAAAGTAAACTAAACTAAACCGATTTAAACGTTTAATTCATTCAGTTGAGATAAAGAAGCAAGTATGGGTAGGATGTGGCAAAGAAGAGGTCAAAGGAAATTGCAGCGCCGTGTCAGAATTGAAAGACAGAGAACAATGTGTAGGCTAGCCTGGCCCTGGCATAGTAATAGCGTCTACAACACGGAAGCGGAATTCCTGCCTCTTTTTTTTTTTTTTTTTTAGAATTTATTTATGCTAATGCTGCTCGAGTGCTGGTCGAAGTAGACTCGATTTGTTATGCGCGTGGCCCCATAAAAAAAGCCTGTTTTCCAACCCATCTCACAAGTCACAGACTAACAGGCTAGGCTTTCCCCTTCTTTACTCTTGGTCAGTCGCCCTTCTACCCGGGTCATTAAACCCTAGTTAATTTTAGAAAATAAACTAACCTCATGTAGCCATCTATGAGGCCTTAACTTAGAGAGGAGACTCCTAGGCATGGTAGACTTAAGGTTTAATTTTCCGGCTTTTATTGTGCTGTATTACTATTTGTCGTTCATCCGAACTAATAAACAATAGTGAAGGAAGGGAACTCCTTCAAGTGTTGGGCTAAACTAATTTTATCTAGAGTTAGATAAAGATGATTAGACGCGATGATTGATTAAAAATTGATACGAAATTAAATAAATTTGGATATAAATTTCAACCCGTTTAATTAAATGGGTTGACATATTCAACCCGTTTAATTAAATGGATTAGTTCAGGCTGAGATTATCAACACGGAAAAAAAACCAATGTAACGCGTTTGGTTATTTCAACGAACCAACTCTTTTTCCCATTTATCATATTTATCCATTTACTCTTTTATAAGATAACTAAGAGTACAAGATTAAAAATAAACATAAACATATGAATCATAATGAATCGGGGGAGTTTTCGAGAATAGTTGTTGGATGTGATATGTAAATTTAATTTTTAATGCTTTGTAATTAAGTATTAATTGAAAATGTTAGGTTAAGCGGGCCAACCAGTCTAAAAATTGAATGGGTACAAATCAAGATTTTTGAACCTGTTTAATAAACATGTTAGGCTCGAATTGTTGACTTTCAGATACCCTGAAATTTAATGGATTAATTTTTATGACCCTGATATTTTTGAGTTTATTTTTAAATACACTCAGTTATGAACTCCTTTCAATTCAGTCCTGAAATTACAAAAATATTATTACTATTGTCTTTTTTTGGTTTTTTTTTTTTTAAATCCCAACCCATATCTTTTAAGCACCCACAACACTATAGATACACTATCTAGTAGCGGAAAGATAGTTTTTGGAGTTTTTACTTTAAAAGAAAAATAAAAAGGATAATAGTAAGGATATTTTTGTAATTTCACAATTGAATTATAGGGAATTCAGAAGTGAGGGTACTTAAAAATAAACTTAAAAATGTTAGGGCCATAAAATTAATGCATCAAAACTCATGGTACATAAAAGTCAATAATTTGTTATGTTCAGGTCGAAAAATTCTTAAATCATTTAAGTTTAACACAAACATAAACCCGGCTCCGCCTAACCTATTTCTCGGCTCTACTTTTATCCTCAGGTAAGAAGTATGCATATATGAAACACTACTACTCCACAATTTTGCAGGGAATTGCAAGTCTTTATAAAGAGCGTCATTGTTTATGAACTAAATTTTTTTTTGGGGGGGGGGGGGGGTTAATTTACCAAATCCAATTTCGAGGGGAGGCCTGGCTTTAGCGATAACTGGACATACAAATTGTTTCCACCCACAAATTCTCTCTGTACAAGGAAGACCGAGATTTAATCTTGAAACATGGAGGTTAACACCTCGCAAGCAAGTGATAACCGTAGTCATCCTATCCAACGATGCTTTGATTTCTGCACTACTAGGGTAACAATAGGTTGGGTATCCATCGAACTCAACCAGTCAATCTTGTTAAACTGGAGTTAATAAAGGAACAAGTCAAATAACAGATCAGGTCAGTAATGGGCCTACCCATTAAAGCACATTAATGGATCGATCCGTTAAAGCATACTAATGGCTTAGGTCGGTGGATCAGTTAGCAGATCATTTAGTGACTCATTATATATTTTTTTAACTTACCACACTGATTTTTACTAGCTACAAAGCACATTAACGGGTTAGGTTGGATGGACCAATTAACGATTATTGGAATGACTCATTTTATTTTTTAACCTACTTACGACATTAATTTACCATTTGCAATTGGTGAAACTTGTTAACAATACTTTACTTCTAGCAATGATTACTGTACAGATTTTCTTTATGCAAATTTGTTCTATTTTAAGACATGTCAACCTCCCTACTTCGTATTGTATAAGTTGATCATAATCTATTATGACCAACTTCATTAATAGTCCCAACCTAATCCAAGTCGTTAACCCCACCCCTAAACATGACTTTAACACTCATTATCACAATAATTAGCTGAATTTGAATTAACGTAGATCAAACGACAAAATAAATTAATCTATCAGAAGTCACAATTGAAATCATAAAGGCGCCTGAAATTTGTCGGGAATATGCGGAAGTTTCAAAAACTCCATGGACCAAAATCAGTGCACTGATAAATTGGTTGACGCCGACGACTACTTTTGCACGCCAAAGTTGATTTGTTTCTACGGTGGCAATGGCATCATCATTTGTTCATCATAAAACTAATGACCTAGCAAATGCCAAAACATATTTTTCTTGCACTTTCGATCAGTTATGCTCACGAAATTATCGCTTCTTCTTCCGCTGTCACTGACTCTATCGTAACTATTTATATATAGTATTAGGTACCCAAATTTAAAAAGATCTATCATATAATAAAAAAGATTCATTATTTGAAATACTGAAAGGTTAATCAAGTAGAACTAAAGATTCATTAAATACAATGAAATGTTCATTATTTGATACTTAAGCTTGTTTAATACACTTTTATATTTAATTAATGAATTTTTAAATATTTCGAATGATAAACTTTTTCTATTATATGATGGATCATTTTAGGATGTGTAAATAACACTATATATAGATATGTATGGTCAGGGGCGGATCCATGTGGTGGTGTGGGGTGTCCATGGACACCCCTAACCCCTCCCCCCCAAAAAAATTCTATAGTACAAAATAAAATTTTTGATTTTTGGACACCCCTAAAAAAAATTAGTTTATATTAATAACAATATTAATTTATGGACACCCCTAACTCAAATACCTAAATCCGCCACTGTGTATGGTTGAATTTTCGTTCCTCTCTCTTTGTTTTTGTTGGGAGGGGGGGGGGGGATTACAAAATACAATTGTAGATTTTTGCATGTATAAATAATTGCATCACAACTTTACACTCAGACTTTATAAGAATATATAATTATATAATTCTTAGTACTTGAACATCTGAAATTATTATAATGATTATGCACCAATATAAATTTCGACTTTAATAATTGTCGCTCTTAAGATGAGTTCTAAAACTAAAATGTCCCTCAACTTTTTGTCAATAATAGAAAATACACCTGGACTATAAAACGAAAGTAACTACCCTTTAGCTATATTGAGACTTTATTTATTTATTAATCTGTGATGATGTGACTTATGAAAAAATGGCATTCTTTTTCATTTTTTCATAACATTAGGAATTACATGGTTCAATTTAATCACACGTGTTATGTTAACGTAGGGGTGAGTGGTTATGGGTACCCGGTCAAAAAAGTGGAAACCGAAATCGAAACTGGTCAAACAAATTCCTAATTTTTGGGAACCGGAACTGGAACCTTAGGTATTTAAAAGCATATGGTTGGTATTTATGCAAGGATTTTGAAAATTGATCTACACCTCATTACTTAAGACAATCATCTTGAAAAATCGATATGCTCGACCATTCCTAGTTACTTAAACCAACAACCCGAAATCAAACATCGATTAACGTAGTTGTTTTTTAAGTGAAGTTTAACTTAATGTGACAGACTTCGGGATGACAATGGATCGAGTTTGGGTCAGGTCCACCTAGATCCAGATCTATTTAATTTTTTTAAACCTGGACCTAGACAACTCGCCCCAGACCTGTTGGGTTTGGAAAGATGGGATCCAGACCCAGATCGGGTTTGGCAAGTCCATGGGTGTTAAACCTACCCAAGCTGTTTTTTATATTAAAAATTATTTTTTTTTCACATTCTAACATGAATTACTACACTCTAAAGATAAATAATTGAATTTAAATGACATGATATTTAACAAAAAAAATAGTCTAGCAACATATACCATAGCCAAGTATTCTTACTTACTTTTTACACATTAAAAATAATATTTTAATACAAAGTATAAAGACAAAGTCCATCAAATTTTAAACCAACATAACAAATAGTTCTTTACAACCGGTAGAAAGGAAATTGGCTTTAGGGTTTACTAGTTTAGAGTTACTTAGTCCATTACCTTTTTTCACATTTAAAAAAAAAAAAAACTAATGGGTCTTAAATAGGTCTCAAGTTGGATCTATATCTGAATTTTTCATACCCAAATCTGACCGACGTCCTTCAGGCCCAGACTCGCTTAAGACCTGTTGGGTATCATTGAATTGGACCCAAACCCTCTAATTTAGGTCAGATCTGATAGATCTGGATCCAATCCAGAACTCACTTCCATCCCTATATAACACTCAAATTATATAGATGAATCAATCCAAAATGAATTTATATTATTTTGTTACTGTTGGGTCTTCATAGTGTAACAAATCTAGTCTATACTCATATATTCTGATCGATGTTGATCTTATAATCTTTTTACAATTATTCAAGTCAGATGATATAAATGTAGCTTCTTTACGTTTTGTATTTATAAATAGAATGTCATTTATCCTTCCCGCATATTTCAAAACGCCAATCATCTTTACTCTTTTTTTTTACATGTTAGCATTTGTCCATTGATTAAAGCAATGTTATTTTTTTGCAATGCCACATCATATGTAGTTTAGGGGTATCGTCAATAGTTTAGAGGTTTTTTTTCATTTATTAGATTTAGGGGTTATTTTATATTCTTGACTAAGAGTTTAGGGTTACCAAATTTTTAGAACTCCTCTTAGGACTTTGGTTAAGAAATAATTAATAATTAATATGTATTTTACTTGCCATAGAACCTTTCGATCTATATGAAGAGTGATTAATATTCAATATTTACTTACGATAATTAAGCCTCATCAGTTACGTTATCGTACTTTCACATTCATCCCGCCTTCTTCATTCTTGTGTATGCGGTCCTCTCTGCCATCGTCATCCACCGCAGTCCCATCACCTCTAAAATTTCCACCACTATGACACTTATAAATTACCGTTATCATCATCATTAGATTTGCTATCACAGCTAGTCCGCTACGAATTAAGCCATAATCCACCTTTACTTTCGTCTATAAGGATGTTAATTATATATGAGTTTGAGACATATCCGATTCGATTTGAGGCATCGGTTCGAATCCAGGAAGAAAATATTTGAGTCTGAATTTGAAAAAAATTATCCTAATCCGAGTCGGATTGGATTTAGAGGGAAGATAACATCCCATTTAACTATTTTGTTAGACCATTAAATCTAGAATTTTCCAAATGAAAAGTTTACCCTTCAATCTTAACCATTAGTTGCTAACATTGAGTCGCTTAGTTGACACGCTCTCTCTCTCTCTGCCTTAGAATCTTAGTCTTACTTCGTTGACGACCAGCTCGTTGGCCATGATCTACCTCCTTGTTACTTGTCGGTCTCCCCTAGTTTAGCATTGAAAGTTCAAATATTTGGTTCATATGATAGGAATGCACAAGTTATTAGATCAATAGGTGGACAGAATAAGTTCGGAAGGAAAAAAAACAAAATTGTCGTGGGGTAAAGGAAATCAATTCGGATCACTGTCAATAAATGTGCCAGAATTAGGATTCGTGTTTTAAATAGCGTTTAGTGTGTAAATCAATGTTTCAGAAAAGTTAATTTTATTAACTTTTGGTGTTCAAAGTAGCATTTCGTTTTTTTTTTTGTAAAAAAAATCCTCTATTAATTTCATTTTTACCAAATTATTGACATCATTTTATGTCAATGTGTGTGTGTGTGTGTATGTATGTATGTATGTATATATACACACATACATACATACATATATATATATATATAT
>JACYFF010022693.1:0-10565 GCA_017589665.1 Selenicereus undatus | reverse complement strand
TATTATTATTATTATTATTATTATTATTATTATTATTATTATTATTATTATTATTATTATTATTATTATTATTATTATTATTATTATTATTTTATTAATAATAAATATTATTAATAATTATTATTAACATTAATGATATAATTACTAATAATATTAATAATAAATAATAATTAATATTATTTTTATTATTAATAATAATTAATTATTATTACAAATATTAATTAATATTTATAAGTACAATTATATTTATAATTTATTATTATTATTATTAATATTAATCATTATTGTTATTATTAATAACAATTATAATTATAATTATAATTATTACTACTAATAGTAATTAATAATTATAATTATAATTGTTGTTATTAACTATTATTAGTAACATTAATTATTAATAATACCATTATTAATTAATATTTTTATTATTAATTGTTATTATTAATATTAATAATTAATAATAATAATTAATAACTATGATTATAATTATTATTTATTATTAGCAACAATTATTAATATTATTGTTATTATTAATAATATTTATCATTAAAAATAATTAATAATATTGATATTAATATCAGTATTAATGATTAATATGATTATTATTTATATTAATAAGAATTATTATTGTGAATTATTATTATTATTATTATTATTGATAATTATTATGATTAATTATTACTATGAACCACAAATAATAATAATAATTATTATTATTAATTATAAATTATTATTAAGAATTATTAATATTACTTAATAATAATATTAATAATTATTATTATTAATTAATATTAATAATAATAATATTATTATTAATATTACTATTATTATTCCTTGATTCCATTCCATTTCTCTCTAAACACATGAGTTTAGGATTCAAATCCCACCCTTCATCCCTCAGGTATCATTCCTTCATTCCATTCCATTATATTTTTTCTCACCAAACAGGACCTAAGTAAATTTAACTCCATCGCAAGTTAATGCCCCCCCCCCCCCCCCCCGCCTTCGAGGATTAGTAGCAGGGACTATGCATGAGGATTTTGCTAGATTCTTTAATCTCTGTTGGCAAGCCTCTGATTGCTTTAACTTTAATTTAGCCCGATTCAGGGCCCAAACTCCTAAGCGGTGCGAAGACGTTTTTGGAAATATGGGGCAAAAAAGAAAAGAATACGAGCCCGTTTGGTGGGTATTCAGACCTCCTTGGGTCGTGGGCCCAGCCCATTCTTAGAACGGTTGCAAAAAGATCTCTTCCTCCTTTATAATAAAATTACCGAGATGGAGAAAAGCCTTTGGGCCCAACGGGCTTGGATTTGTAATTATCTTTACAAAGGCCTAAACACTAGGTACTTTCAAATGGTGGCCAAAGTTCGTCATTCTAAGCATACTGTACACCAGCTCAAAAACCCAAATCATGAATGGGTCTCTGGCTTTTCTAATCTTTCTAAGTTATTGTCCCAACACTTCTCGTCGTTTTTCCAATCTGCATTAGATAGACGTCAAGAACCATCTGATCTTCATCTTGCCAGTTATTTCTTCAAGAATATGGACCATCTCGCTCAGTCTTTCTCAATAGCTGAACTTAAAACTGCGTTATGGTCCCTGAACTCGTATAAATCTCCGGGTCCGGATGGTATCCAAGCCCACTTTTATAAATATGGCTGGAACACAACATCATCCTCTCTGCTGCAATATGTGAACTCCGTACTCCACAATCCGGAGCAACTCATGGAGATCAATCAAACTTTCCTCTGTCTTATTCCTAAAAAAGAATGTATTCAATATGTGGAAGATTTTCATCCCATAAGCCTTTGCAATACTTCTTGTAAGATTATTTCTAAATTAGTTCTCAATCGTATTAAACCTTTTCTTCACAATCTATTGGCCCATGTCAATCTAGTTTTGTCCCTGAACGATCTATAATGGATAACATTATTTTAGTTAAAAGAAATTGCGCATTCAATAGTAAAAGGTCGAACTAAAACTAAACCTCTTGCGATTAAAATAGATCTATCTAAAGCCTATGATAGTTTAGAATGGCATTTTATTAATGATACTATGTATTATTTTGGTTTTCCTGAAAATCCCATTAGACTTATCATGCATTGCATTAGTACCTGCACAGTGCAAGTATTCTGGGAGGGACAGCCTGGTCCAATGTTTTCCCCCACAAGAGGAATTCGACAACGAGACCCTTTATCCCCGTACATATTTGCATTATGCATGGAACGGCTCTCACGCCTTATTCAGTGCGAAGTTGAATATAAAAGATGGCATCCGTTTAGGTGCAGGACCTTTCATGCGTCTCACTTATTTTACGCGGATGATGTTATTTTGTTTGGTGATGCTACTCTGGAAATTTGGGCAACATGATTAATACTATTAAACGGTTTGGACGCATGTCTGGTTTGAGTATTAATATTCAAAAACCCCGTCTAATTTTCCCTAAATCATTACATCATAAATTACGAAAAATCTTATCCAGGCCTGTCCATATTCCTGTTTCAACTGCCTTTGGAAAGTATTTGGGAATTCCGTTAGTCACTTTAAAACCCAAACCTAAAGACTATGAGGAACTCTTACTCAAGTTTTCTAAACATCTTGCTGGTTGGCAGACTAATTTCCTTAACTTTCCCCTGCAGGGCAACACTTGTTAAGTCGACCCTTTCATCTTTACCTGTTTATCATATGCAAGCCACTCTACTCCCTCCTAAAACTATTAAATCAATGGAACAAATCATGCATAGATTACTGTGGAATAAAGTGGGGCATGGGAATTATTATGCACAAATTGGATGGAAGACTATTTGCTTACCCAAAAAGCATGGAGGACTTGGGATAAAACATTTTACCCACTGGAATAAATCCTTTCTCCTGAAACTACTATGGATTTGCTACCAGAAACAAGATCGGCCTTGGGTTCATCTCATATGGGCCAAGTACCTTCATAATACCAACATTGAATTTGCAGAGTCTAAAGTTACATTATTCTCATTTTGGAAGAGTTTACTTACTTGCAGGGATAAACTTTTTGATAACATTTGCATCCAGACTCGTAAAGGTGCAAATACTTCATTTTGGTATCATAAGTGGCTTTCTAGGGGACCTTTAGTAAAACAACTTGTGTCAGACCCCCCTAATTGGTGTGCACACTATCAAGTCAGCCAGTTTCTGGAACAGGGCCATTGGAAGGAAGAATTATTAACAGGATGTGTATGCCAGATTCATGGGCGGAGCTTCATTGGGGCAAGGGGATCAATTGACCCCCCAACTTTTTGGAAAAAAAAAATTAAATATGGGATATTTTTATGGATAAACAAAGTAGATATATATATTAATTAGTTTACATATATTTTGCAAACATGTGCCTAGCAGGATGGTCAGTTGCTCTTTACTTGTTTTGGGGGGTTACGAGTTAAACTCTCATCACTCTCTTTCTGCGGTGCCTTGTATGTTTTTTGTTTTTGAGTTTTTGCCTATTCACATTGACAACCTTGAAATTGATCTTGAGAAACAGTTGATTGCTGAGTTACAGGCCGGTCCTGAGGGCTGTAGATCATACTTGAAAGAACTGTGATTAAAGATATCCGAGACCTCTTTGGATAGGAAATGGCACATCGCCCTCAACTATGCGCACAGTGCTGTCAATCTAACTGCTTCTGTGCTTGCCATATTGAATCAACACCAAAAGGAAGCGATCATTGTCCACTTTGTTCCCCCCAACAGTCTGGAACCAGCGTTGGAATTAGACCATGAAACGTTTAAGATGGCAGAGCGACTAGCTCATGATGCTGCAAACCGTGACATGGAGGAAGGTGAACCTTCGAATGCTTAAAGACCAGAAGATATTGAATAGATGGTGGATTACAGAGCAACGATGCTTCATGTATTTTTGGTCAATTCCCATTTCTTGCTCCTGTATGTATCAATCCCTCTCTAGGATGGTTTTCAATGGGTGTCCACTTGATTTTTTTGCTGTGGTTGGGTGTAATACGGTACTGATTGGCGTTTTGGTGGCTTGGGGCCAGTCTCTCCATCCTTCCCCTGCTTTTCCTTCTTGTAGACATCCAAAGCGGTATGGTCTAGCCGGCCAGTTCCCCAGCTCATGGCAAGTATTGGCAACTATACACTTTAAAAAATTCAGCCTACAAATTTTTGTTTATTTGAGATTTTCTAAACAGATGCAGCATAAAAGAATTTTTAGGTAGATAAAGTTTCAAAATGTACGAAGGCCATTTCTTTTTTAGATTTCAAAAGTTCATAATTAATTTTATCTCAATCTAGTCGTACTCGTGTATTATGCAACTTTTAATTACAATTTTGAAAAGACGCACAAAGCTAGCTATTATTACCAAGCATAAAATCCAGCATAAATAAAATCTAAAATATTCAAGTTCTTAATTTTATTCAATAGATAAGACATATATCCGAAGGATGACTTTTATGTAATTTTTCTTTTTTCCTCTCATGAGTTACAGTATACATTTTTTGGGGGGTTTATAAAAGCCATAAATAGTATATAATACGATTATAATACAATGAGAGAGAGAAAAATTAAAATTAAAATCTAATATACTTAGAACTTCAGTCTTAAACACTAGGTTACGACCTCATTATATGACTTACTGTATATTTAAAGGAATGTTTTATTGAGGACCTGTATTTTTTCTTATTCTTTTCTTCCCATTGAAGGGGAGAACCGGAGAACACAGAGAGAGAAGCATTGAGTTAGCAATATTGTACTCGTATTTTTCTTTTCTTGTTTGATGTGGGCTGCCTCCTTCGCTTTCTCTTTAACAAACTGGGGAAATAATATATGCATTTCTCTAGTCTTCTTTGTTCTTTTACTTTCAAGACAAAAGCTGGGGGTGACTAAATTAATTAAAGTGCTTTATGAACTTCACAAAATGCATATTGCATGGTGATGGTAGACTTTACAACTTCGGATTCCTCTCTTTTATCCTAGTCAAAATGGATAATTGCTTTTAAAAACTCCAAAGGCCCCCCCCCCCCCCAAAAAAAAGCTAGATAAAGGAATAGGGAAATGCATAACTAGGAGTAGTGTGTGTATAAAATTGAAAAGGATAATAAAGGGAAGGAAAAAGAAAATGAAAATTAAAAGCTTCATTTTGGGTTAAGAAAAATCACTTTTCATATCTTTTTTTTTTTTAATTTATAGACCCCCCCCCCGCCTCTTATAACTTGTGAAGTATTTTTGATACTTAGAGCATTTTCAACAGTGAGCCAGTTTTTTTGGCTTACCAGTGGGGCATATTCATTTCACATCATTCTGTGAGCCAATTTTTCATTTCCCAAGTTTTCGTCGCTACAATGTAATTAAGGCTCACAATTTTGACTCATCAAATAAATAATACGTATGAACCTACTCTATGACATATAACTTTATTTTTAGAATTAAAAAAATAATTCAAAATATTTTAAAAATTAAAAAAACAAAAAAAAAGGTCTGCGAGTCGGCTCATGACCCCAACTCCCGAGCCTCGCTATGAGCCACAAGACCTTTGGTGAAGAAATACCCCCTTCTCACCCCTTTCTCTCTCCTCTTTTTTGCCTCACGAGCACACCGCTGGGGATGCTCTTACAATTTAAAGTCACGTTTTGAATATCTAAAGTTTTTTTTTTTTCTATTCTTCTTCTAACTAATCTATCATTACATACATCTGGAATAATGCAATTGAGGCAATAGAATTAGAGATACAATTTTGTGAATAACCTTAGTTAGCTTTTCTAAGCCACATTTGCAGTTCTTGATTACACTAGCTTTCTTAATTATGTGAAGGAAATACAAATACTAACTTGATACGTACTTGAGATTTTTTTATGTATAATTATTAACTATGAAATTTTCCTGAGAATAGCCTGTGTAAGTCTTTATGTGAGATCACTTTGATGTACTTGTATAGTTTAAATTTTTCAGCTCACACATGTATTAATTTAGATTTATGTAAGTAGTCAGTAGTCATCCATCTAGAACTGAAGTTAGCTTTAGGGTCATGATGAGCTAGAACACTAATCATTTGTGAAGTTCAAATGGGCCCAACCCCAATATGAAGAAGATAAAAATTAACCTACTGAAGTGATAAATAAATAAAAAAAAAGAAAAGAAAGGAGAGAGAGAAGAATTATAGTAGTAGGTGGTAGTGTAGTGTAGGTCAAAGCTTTATTTTATTCCGCTTTGTTGGGTTAGGGCATATATAGAACGGCTTTTGAGGAGGAATTGAAATTACAGCTGGGGAGTGCTGCTTGCTGAAAGTAACTGAAGAAAGCAGCAAAAGCAAGCGTGGCCCAACCCCCACAGAGACATAGACACACTCACATACATTTGCCTTACTAGCTTGTGAAAGTGTCCAAATTGCTCTTCTGTTAGCTGCAGATTTTTTGACAAATTAATGTCGAAAGCAAATGAAAATAAGATATATTGAGAAGGAGGAGTTAGACCTCACTCACATTTGCATAGTTTTTGCCTTCTTCGAGGCGCTCTTTTCTTTTGCCCTTTTGTTTCCATTCCAAGCTTTTATTTAGCTCTTTCTGGAATTCTCTACTCCCCCACATGCATGTTCCTGGCTTTACTGGCAAATACATTTAACTATACAGCTCTTAGCTACGTACGTACGTGGATGAATTAGTATCATGATTAATACATATGTATTTTTGCTTGTTTAGTTTTGTGTACACTGCCATGCCACAAAGGAGATTGCCCGCCTCACTGTAATGATCGGCTTAAGTAAGATCCGCACTTCTTAAGTGACAGAAGCGTGGGGTGCAATTGTTTGGATTTTATTTCTAACTCTCAAGGTTAGAGGTATGCTTTTGACTTATCCTCATTATATGTGATGAAGTCGATTTAAGAAACATGACGATTTAACTGGCACGTTTTGTAGTGGTGCAATTACATTGACGGATGACATTTGGATGATAGTGAAGAAAGTTTAGTTAATTAAGGCAAGAAATGAAAATATAGATAGCCATTTTCCATTTGCTATGAACATGTCTATTTTGAGGTCAAATTAAGATAGACAAGGCTGGTTTCAGTAAATTAGATTGATCTAATATTGATTTTTCTTCTTAATTAGTTGAGAAGGCACAAAGATGGATGACGATGTTTTCCATTGTGCATAATTGTTGCAATTGAGTGGCTAATTCGTTAAACCACAATTAGGATTATTAGAATGATGCAAATACAAAACATGTCCATGATCAAGGTTGTAATTTCTCATTACTGGAATGCGATTTGTTGCATTCTCTGCATTTATTACCGGAGTTTCTGAAGCAGCCATATCGTAGAATTATCGAATAAAAGGATCACAATCAAAGAATCAAACAAACTAGATTCGAAAGAGATCAATACCAAAGAATGATGATAAGGAAGACTGAATAATTAGATAGAAGATACTGAATTGCTTGTCGCGAATTGAAGCTCTGATACCATGTCAAATTCTGTGATAAATATCCAAAAAAATTTCTTGATGTTGATCAAATGATGAATACAAGAAGATTGAAGAGATAGAAAATGTATATCATTTCTTGTTTCAGATAATGAAAAACTATGTCTATTACAAGAATGTATATGTTCTATATATACAATGTGCTGAGGAAATATCTAGTTCCTAGCATTCTGTTGAGAGTCCCCTTAACAACTTGCTTGCTCAGCATAACTAACTTTGAGGTTGATGTGTGGACTGTTGTATATTCCAACAATTATAGATAATAATTGCTTATTAGTTCTAGTTAATTAATACTTATGAGTGCTAATTATATTAATGCTAATCAATATTGATAAGTGTTGATGAGTATTATAATGATGTTGATGAGTGTTGACTTGTGGTTGATTAATCTTGATATGTGCTGTTAAGTGATTGAACTAAAAATAAATATTTACGATATGTTAAAAAGAATAGATACTTTCAAATCAAATGGTTGCTCTTCAAAAAAAAAAAAAAAATACAATGCGGCATTAAATTGAAAAATGTAACTTTTTACATAACGTATATAGTAATTAGTAAGACTTAAACTTTAATGTAAGCTTCATTAAAGTAATTACATGAAAAGATGGTCTATCTAATTATCAAATTTGCCCAAGAGATTTTTGAGAAAATAGTAAATGAATAAGTATGGTACGTACACATACAAAAAGAATTTGAAGTAACAATTTAAATGGAAAAAAGAAAAGCAATAATTATAACTAAAAAATAATCATGTTTAATAGGATTATTACTACTTTTAAAATTGATATATTTTCACGGCTTATTTATATTAATAAAATTAAAGTAAAAATTGACTAAAATCCTTGCATTGGGATGCCACATAGGATACCACAGGGGATCAGAATGCTATTTAAGATTGGTATAGATTTATTACAACGTCAATTCTACATATTAAAGTGAATGTCACTTATTAATTAATAATAAAATTTAACATTTGTATAAAACATAAATTTAATAAATAAAAAATATAAATGAATAAAACCAATGTGAGTTGGACATTACGAATGAAGAGTACATATTATTACAATGGCCGGAAAAGAAATAAAAAAGAAATATTCAACTGTTTGTGAATTGAACGATCTAACACATATTCTTTTTAGTATTTGGATTAATAATTTATTTTTCCATTAGTATTATAATTTCAAATATGTTTCAATTGCATCTTTGTATCGCAAGGGTATGACCTAGTTTGTTAAAAAGAATACATACTTCAAATCAAATGGTTGCTCTTCAAAAAATCTAACTTAAGGCCCTCTTCTTTTCGTTAGTAAGTATCAATTTACCAACTTCAACCAATTCCAACTCACTTCAACCTACTTCATGAACTTTAATAAAAAATTATCAACTATAACCCACTCTTATGGTTCTACCCACTTCAACCAACTTTAACCCACTATTTTGACAAACGTCTACCAATCATATAAAAAATATATCAACTTCAACCAACTTCAACTCACGTCAGCCCACCTCAACAAAAAAATACCCGCTTTAACCAATTTTACTTATTTCTCAATGCTTATTTATCAACAAAAAGAACATACCCTAAATACGACAATTTTTTAAGAAAATTGAGGTTACAAATAGGTTAGGCATGAAATATTAGAATCTCAAGTATTCATACCAACGCAAGAAGTTAGAGGAGGATAAAAGAATGAATGCTAGGAGAAATTGGGAACATTTGAAAAGCAAAGACTCCAAGTCTTGCTGACTCTGTCTCCAGACTCCACTCTATAGTCTATATTAGATCTGATAAAATTTAACTTGATCTGAAATTCGATCTGAACCCACTTGAGAATTTTGTATTTTGGGCATGATTTTCTTGACCCTACTCTGAAATAAACAGAACTCAAAAAACCCGCAAATTAACGGGTCAAACCGACCCAAACCCGAATTCGTCTGCTTATCCCGAACATTATATCTTTAGTTTTTAATTTTTCTCTAATTTATCCCTCTTAATAATAATTGATAGTCATTTTTATCAAATAGTCATTTTTATCCCTCTGAAATGACTATTTAATCTTTTAAAAAAAGTTAATTTAAAAGAAGACAAGTATTAAATATGCACAAGTCATACCATTATATACTTAGTTAAGCAAATATATCTAATTATTTTTTAAATTAATTATTTTGTATAATTTAAAATTTTAATGTTATAACTGCAAGATAATAACTTGTACTTCTTTTATTATTTGATTTTTGATCAATTAGTCTTGAACTATGATGCTAGTGGTAGGAAAATGGGTAGCCGTATTGGTATTGGAGTCGTCCAATTAATAAAGTTTTATCTAATTGGACATTGGTACGTTAGTTAATAAAAATATTAAATTATTAAATAGGCTATTAGCGGTCAAACTCCCATAACACATTAAAATGCTCTAGACAGGCTGCTCCATAAATGGCCGACTCGTTATTAACCTTCCTTCAATTTATTCATCGATCAATCCAAAACCAAGTGGGGCTTGATTCTTTGTCCGCCCATACAAGATGTTCATATATTATAATAAAAAATTTGAATATTTTTAATATTCTTTTGAGAAATTACAATTATTATGTCTTTTTATTAAATACTGATAATTTTGAGTGATAAATATGAAAAAAATTTGATTTTGAAAAAAGAAAAATAATCCACAGAAAAGGTGCTCTAAACCCATTGGGTTGATCCGAAACTCCTAAAATTGAAATACATCTACCCGTGTTTTACCCAAACTCAAAATACATCCAACTCAGTGGCGGAGGGAGCGTGATATCAGTGGTATCAACTGATACCCCTCCCCCGCCGGGAAAAAACTAGTATGCTGAAAAAAAAATGGTATAAATTATTATTGTCGCAAATATGTTCACTGAGGATGTATGTAGTTGATTGGTGGGAGTGTGTATAATTTAGTTGTGTGGTTGAGGTGGTCACGGGTAAATCCTGCTGGCCAGGATTGTATGTTTAGCTTTTTTTTTTTCCCGATTAAAACCTTCTCGTTTGCTTTATTTTTTTGGTTAATAGCATTTCTTTAATTTAAAATTTAAAGTCTATTAATAATAGTTTAGTAATTTAATTGACTTCAATTTATT
>JACYFF010022692.1:0-10565 GCA_017589665.1 Selenicereus undatus | reverse complement strand
TATTATTATTATTATTATTATTATTATTATTATTATTATTATTATTATTATTATTATTATTATTATTATTATTATTATTATTATTATTATTTTATTAATAATAAATATTATTAATAATTATTATTAACATTAATGATATAATTACTAATAATATTAATAATAAATAATAATTAATATTATTTTTATTATTAATAATAATTAATTATTATTACAAATATTAATTAATATTTATAAGTACAATTATATTTATAATTTATTATTATTATTATTAATATTAATCATTATTGTTATTATTAATAACAATTATAATTATAATTATAATTATTACTACTAATAGTAATTAATAATTATAATTATAATTGTTGTTATTAACTATTATTAGTAACATTAATTATTAATAATACCATTATTAATTAATATTTTTATTATTAATTGTTATTATTAATATTAATAATTAATAATAATAATTAATAACTATGATTATAATTATTATTTATTATTAGCAACAATTATTAATATTATTGTTATTATTAATAATATTTATCATTAAAAATAATTAATAATATTGATATTAATATCAGTATTAATGATTAATATGATTATTATTTATATTAATAAGAATTATTATTGTGAATTATTATTATTATTATTATTATTGATAATTATTATGATTAATTATTACTATGAACCACAAATAATAATAATAATTATTATTATTAATTATAAATTATTATTAAGAATTATTAATATTACTTAATAATAATATTAATAATTATTATTATTAATTAATATTAATAATAATAATATTATTATTAATATTACTATTATTATTCCTTGATTCCATTCCATTTCTCTCTAAACACATGAGTTTAGGATTCAAATCCCACCCTTCATCCCTCAGGTATCATTCCTTCATTCCATTCCATTATATTTTTTCTCACCAAACAGGACCTAAGTAAATTTAACTCCATCGCAAGTTAATGCCCCCCCCCCCCCCCCCCGCCTTCGAGGATTAGTAGCAGGGACTATGCATGAGGATTTTGCTAGATTCTTTAATCTCTGTTGGCAAGCCTCTGATTGCTTTAACTTTAATTTAGCCCGATTCAGGGCCCAAACTCCTAAGCGGTGCGAAGACGTTTTTGGAAATATGGGGCAAAAAAGAAAAGAATACGAGCCCGTTTGGTGGGTATTCAGACCTCCTTGGGTCGTGGGCCCAGCCCATTCTTAGAACGGTTGCAAAAAGATCTCTTCCTCCTTTATAATAAAATTACCGAGATGGAGAAAAGCCTTTGGGCCCAACGGGCTTGGATTTGTAATTATCTTTACAAAGGCCTAAACACTAGGTACTTTCAAATGGTGGCCAAAGTTCGTCATTCTAAGCATACTGTACACCAGCTCAAAAACCCAAATCATGAATGGGTCTCTGGCTTTTCTAATCTTTCTAAGTTATTGTCCCAACACTTCTCGTCGTTTTTCCAATCTGCATTAGATAGACGTCAAGAACCATCTGATCTTCATCTTGCCAGTTATTTCTTCAAGAATATGGACCATCTCGCTCAGTCTTTCTCAATAGCTGAACTTAAAACTGCGTTATGGTCCCTGAACTCGTATAAATCTCCGGGTCCGGATGGTATCCAAGCCCACTTTTATAAATATGGCTGGAACACAACATCATCCTCTCTGCTGCAATATGTGAACTCCGTACTCCACAATCCGGAGCAACTCATGGAGATCAATCAAACTTTCCTCTGTCTTATTCCTAAAAAAGAATGTATTCAATATGTGGAAGATTTTCATCCCATAAGCCTTTGCAATACTTCTTGTAAGATTATTTCTAAATTAGTTCTCAATCGTATTAAACCTTTTCTTCACAATCTATTGGCCCATGTCAATCTAGTTTTGTCCCTGAACGATCTATAATGGATAACATTATTTTAGTTAAAAGAAATTGCGCATTCAATAGTAAAAGGTCGAACTAAAACTAAACCTCTTGCGATTAAAATAGATCTATCTAAAGCCTATGATAGTTTAGAATGGCATTTTATTAATGATACTATGTATTATTTTGGTTTTCCTGAAAATCCCATTAGACTTATCATGCATTGCATTAGTACCTGCACAGTGCAAGTATTCTGGGAGGGACAGCCTGGTCCAATGTTTTCCCCCACAAGAGGAATTCGACAACGAGACCCTTTATCCCCGTACATATTTGCATTATGCATGGAACGGCTCTCACGCCTTATTCAGTGCGAAGTTGAATATAAAAGATGGCATCCGTTTAGGTGCAGGACCTTTCATGCGTCTCACTTATTTTACGCGGATGATGTTATTTTGTTTGGTGATGCTACTCTGGAAATTTGGGCAACATGATTAATACTATTAAACGGTTTGGACGCATGTCTGGTTTGAGTATTAATATTCAAAAACCCCGTCTAATTTTCCCTAAATCATTACATCATAAATTACGAAAAATCTTATCCAGGCCTGTCCATATTCCTGTTTCAACTGCCTTTGGAAAGTATTTGGGAATTCCGTTAGTCACTTTAAAACCCAAACCTAAAGACTATGAGGAACTCTTACTCAAGTTTTCTAAACATCTTGCTGGTTGGCAGACTAATTTCCTTAACTTTCCCCTGCAGGGCAACACTTGTTAAGTCGACCCTTTCATCTTTACCTGTTTATCATATGCAAGCCACTCTACTCCCTCCTAAAACTATTAAATCAATGGAACAAATCATGCATAGATTACTGTGGAATAAAGTGGGGCATGGGAATTATTATGCACAAATTGGATGGAAGACTATTTGCTTACCCAAAAAGCATGGAGGACTTGGGATAAAACATTTTACCCACTGGAATAAATCCTTTCTCCTGAAACTACTATGGATTTGCTACCAGAAACAAGATCGGCCTTGGGTTCATCTCATATGGGCCAAGTACCTTCATAATACCAACATTGAATTTGCAGAGTCTAAAGTTACATTATTCTCATTTTGGAAGAGTTTACTTACTTGCAGGGATAAACTTTTTGATAACATTTGCATCCAGACTCGTAAAGGTGCAAATACTTCATTTTGGTATCATAAGTGGCTTTCTAGGGGACCTTTAGTAAAACAACTTGTGTCAGACCCCCCTAATTGGTGTGCACACTATCAAGTCAGCCAGTTTCTGGAACAGGGCCATTGGAAGGAAGAATTATTAACAGGATGTGTATGCCAGATTCATGGGCGGAGCTTCATTGGGGCAAGGGGATCAATTGACCCCCCAACTTTTTGGAAAAAAAAAATTAAATATGGGATATTTTTATGGATAAACAAAGTAGATATATATATTAATTAGTTTACATATATTTTGCAAACATGTGCCTAGCAGGATGGTCAGTTGCTCTTTACTTGTTTTGGGGGGTTACGAGTTAAACTCTCATCACTCTCTTTCTGCGGTGCCTTGTATGTTTTTTGTTTTTGAGTTTTTGCCTATTCACATTGACAACCTTGAAATTGATCTTGAGAAACAGTTGATTGCTGAGTTACAGGCCGGTCCTGAGGGCTGTAGATCATACTTGAAAGAACTGTGATTAAAGATATCCGAGACCTCTTTGGATAGGAAATGGCACATCGCCCTCAACTATGCGCACAGTGCTGTCAATCTAACTGCTTCTGTGCTTGCCATATTGAATCAACACCAAAAGGAAGCGATCATTGTCCACTTTGTTCCCCCCAACAGTCTGGAACCAGCGTTGGAATTAGACCATGAAACGTTTAAGATGGCAGAGCGACTAGCTCATGATGCTGCAAACCGTGACATGGAGGAAGGTGAACCTTCGAATGCTTAAAGACCAGAAGATATTGAATAGATGGTGGATTACAGAGCAACGATGCTTCATGTATTTTTGGTCAATTCCCATTTCTTGCTCCTGTATGTATCAATCCCTCTCTAGGATGGTTTTCAATGGGTGTCCACTTGATTTTTTTGCTGTGGTTGGGTGTAATACGGTACTGATTGGCGTTTTGGTGGCTTGGGGCCAGTCTCTCCATCCTTCCCCTGCTTTTCCTTCTTGTAGACATCCAAAGCGGTATGGTCTAGCCGGCCAGTTCCCCAGCTCATGGCAAGTATTGGCAACTATACACTTTAAAAAATTCAGCCTACAAATTTTTGTTTATTTGAGATTTTCTAAACAGATGCAGCATAAAAGAATTTTTAGGTAGATAAAGTTTCAAAATGTACGAAGGCCATTTCTTTTTTAGATTTCAAAAGTTCATAATTAATTTTATCTCAATCTAGTCGTACTCGTGTATTATGCAACTTTTAATTACAATTTTGAAAAGACGCACAAAGCTAGCTATTATTACCAAGCATAAAATCCAGCATAAATAAAATCTAAAATATTCAAGTTCTTAATTTTATTCAATAGATAAGACATATATCCGAAGGATGACTTTTATGTAATTTTTCTTTTTTCCTCTCATGAGTTACAGTATACATTTTTTGGGGGGTTTATAAAAGCCATAAATAGTATATAATACGATTATAATACAATGAGAGAGAGAAAAATTAAAATTAAAATCTAATATACTTAGAACTTCAGTCTTAAACACTAGGTTACGACCTCATTATATGACTTACTGTATATTTAAAGGAATGTTTTATTGAGGACCTGTATTTTTTCTTATTCTTTTCTTCCCATTGAAGGGGAGAACCGGAGAACACAGAGAGAGAAGCATTGAGTTAGCAATATTGTACTCGTATTTTTCTTTTCTTGTTTGATGTGGGCTGCCTCCTTCGCTTTCTCTTTAACAAACTGGGGAAATAATATATGCATTTCTCTAGTCTTCTTTGTTCTTTTACTTTCAAGACAAAAGCTGGGGGTGACTAAATTAATTAAAGTGCTTTATGAACTTCACAAAATGCATATTGCATGGTGATGGTAGACTTTACAACTTCGGATTCCTCTCTTTTATCCTAGTCAAAATGGATAATTGCTTTTAAAAACTCCAAAGGCCCCCCCCCCCCCCAAAAAAAAGCTAGATAAAGGAATAGGGAAATGCATAACTAGGAGTAGTGTGTGTATAAAATTGAAAAGGATAATAAAGGGAAGGAAAAAGAAAATGAAAATTAAAAGCTTCATTTTGGGTTAAGAAAAATCACTTTTCATATCTTTTTTTTTTTTAATTTATAGACCCCCCCCCCGCCTCTTATAACTTGTGAAGTATTTTTGATACTTAGAGCATTTTCAACAGTGAGCCAGTTTTTTTGGCTTACCAGTGGGGCATATTCATTTCACATCATTCTGTGAGCCAATTTTTCATTTCCCAAGTTTTCGTCGCTACAATGTAATTAAGGCTCACAATTTTGACTCATCAAATAAATAATACGTATGAACCTACTCTATGACATATAACTTTATTTTTAGAATTAAAAAAATAATTCAAAATATTTTAAAAATTAAAAAAACAAAAAAAAAGGTCTGCGAGTCGGCTCATGACCCCAACTCCCGAGCCTCGCTATGAGCCACAAGACCTTTGGTGAAGAAATACCCCCTTCTCACCCCTTTCTCTCTCCTCTTTTTTGCCTCACGAGCACACCGCTGGGGATGCTCTTACAATTTAAAGTCACGTTTTGAATATCTAAAGTTTTTTTTTTTTCTATTCTTCTTCTAACTAATCTATCATTACATACATCTGGAATAATGCAATTGAGGCAATAGAATTAGAGATACAATTTTGTGAATAACCTTAGTTAGCTTTTCTAAGCCACATTTGCAGTTCTTGATTACACTAGCTTTCTTAATTATGTGAAGGAAATACAAATACTAACTTGATACGTACTTGAGATTTTTTTATGTATAATTATTAACTATGAAATTTTCCTGAGAATAGCCTGTGTAAGTCTTTATGTGAGATCACTTTGATGTACTTGTATAGTTTAAATTTTTCAGCTCACACATGTATTAATTTAGATTTATGTAAGTAGTCAGTAGTCATCCATCTAGAACTGAAGTTAGCTTTAGGGTCATGATGAGCTAGAACACTAATCATTTGTGAAGTTCAAATGGGCCCAACCCCAATATGAAGAAGATAAAAATTAACCTACTGAAGTGATAAATAAATAAAAAAAAAGAAAAGAAAGGAGAGAGAGAAGAATTATAGTAGTAGGTGGTAGTGTAGTGTAGGTCAAAGCTTTATTTTATTCCGCTTTGTTGGGTTAGGGCATATATAGAACGGCTTTTGAGGAGGAATTGAAATTACAGCTGGGGAGTGCTGCTTGCTGAAAGTAACTGAAGAAAGCAGCAAAAGCAAGCGTGGCCCAACCCCCACAGAGACATAGACACACTCACATACATTTGCCTTACTAGCTTGTGAAAGTGTCCAAATTGCTCTTCTGTTAGCTGCAGATTTTTTGACAAATTAATGTCGAAAGCAAATGAAAATAAGATATATTGAGAAGGAGGAGTTAGACCTCACTCACATTTGCATAGTTTTTGCCTTCTTCGAGGCGCTCTTTTCTTTTGCCCTTTTGTTTCCATTCCAAGCTTTTATTTAGCTCTTTCTGGAATTCTCTACTCCCCCACATGCATGTTCCTGGCTTTACTGGCAAATACATTTAACTATACAGCTCTTAGCTACGTACGTACGTGGATGAATTAGTATCATGATTAATACATATGTATTTTTGCTTGTTTAGTTTTGTGTACACTGCCATGCCACAAAGGAGATTGCCCGCCTCACTGTAATGATCGGCTTAAGTAAGATCCGCACTTCTTAAGTGACAGAAGCGTGGGGTGCAATTGTTTGGATTTTATTTCTAACTCTCAAGGTTAGAGGTATGCTTTTGACTTATCCTCATTATATGTGATGAAGTCGATTTAAGAAACATGACGATTTAACTGGCACGTTTTGTAGTGGTGCAATTACATTGACGGATGACATTTGGATGATAGTGAAGAAAGTTTAGTTAATTAAGGCAAGAAATGAAAATATAGATAGCCATTTTCCATTTGCTATGAACATGTCTATTTTGAGGTCAAATTAAGATAGACAAGGCTGGTTTCAGTAAATTAGATTGATCTAATATTGATTTTTCTTCTTAATTAGTTGAGAAGGCACAAAGATGGATGACGATGTTTTCCATTGTGCATAATTGTTGCAATTGAGTGGCTAATTCGTTAAACCACAATTAGGATTATTAGAATGATGCAAATACAAAACATGTCCATGATCAAGGTTGTAATTTCTCATTACTGGAATGCGATTTGTTGCATTCTCTGCATTTATTACCGGAGTTTCTGAAGCAGCCATATCGTAGAATTATCGAATAAAAGGATCACAATCAAAGAATCAAACAAACTAGATTCGAAAGAGATCAATACCAAAGAATGATGATAAGGAAGACTGAATAATTAGATAGAAGATACTGAATTGCTTGTCGCGAATTGAAGCTCTGATACCATGTCAAATTCTGTGATAAATATCCAAAAAAATTTCTTGATGTTGATCAAATGATGAATACAAGAAGATTGAAGAGATAGAAAATGTATATCATTTCTTGTTTCAGATAATGAAAAACTATGTCTATTACAAGAATGTATATGTTCTATATATACAATGTGCTGAGGAAATATCTAGTTCCTAGCATTCTGTTGAGAGTCCCCTTAACAACTTGCTTGCTCAGCATAACTAACTTTGAGGTTGATGTGTGGACTGTTGTATATTCCAACAATTATAGATAATAATTGCTTATTAGTTCTAGTTAATTAATACTTATGAGTGCTAATTATATTAATGCTAATCAATATTGATAAGTGTTGATGAGTATTATAATGATGTTGATGAGTGTTGACTTGTGGTTGATTAATCTTGATATGTGCTGTTAAGTGATTGAACTAAAAATAAATATTTACGATATGTTAAAAAGAATAGATACTTTCAAATCAAATGGTTGCTCTTCAAAAAAAAAAAAAAATACAATGCGGCATTAAATTGAAAAATGTAACTTTTTACATAACGTATATAGTAATTAGTAAGACTTAAACTTTAATGTAAGCTTCATTAAAGTAATTACATGAAAAGATGGTCTATCTAATTATCAAATTTGCCCAAGAGATTTTTGAGAAAATAGTAAATGAATAAGTATGGTACGTACACATACAAAAAGAATTTGAAGTAACAATTTAAATGGAAAAAAGAAAAGCAATAATTATAACTAAAAAATAATCATGTTTAATAGGATTATTACTACTTTTAAAATTGATATATTTTCACGGCTTATTTATATTAATAAAATTAAAGTAAAAATTGACTAAAATCCTTGCATTGGGATGCCACATAGGATACCACAGGGGATCAGAATGCTATTTAAGATTGGTATAGATTTATTACAACGTCAATTCTACATATTAAAGTGAATGTCACTTATTAATTAATAATAAAATTTAACATTTGTATAAAACATAAATTTAATAAATAAAAAATATAAATGAATAAAACCAATGTGAGTTGGACATTACGAATGAAGAGTACATATTATTACAATGGCCGGAAAAGAAATAAAAAAGAAATATTCAACTGTTTGTGAATTGAACGATCTAACACATATTCTTTTTAGTATTTGGATTAATAATTTATTTTTCCATTAGTATTATAATTTCAAATATGTTTCAATTGCATCTTTGTATCGCAAGGGTATGACCTAGTTTGTTAAAAAGAATACATACTTCAAATCAAATGGTTGCTCTTCAAAAAATCTAACTTAAGGCCCTCTTCTTTTCGTTAGTAAGTATCAATTTACCAACTTCAACCAATTCCAACTCACTTCAACCTACTTCATGAACTTTAATAAAAAATTATCAACTATAACCCACTCTTATGGTTCTACCCACTTCAACCAACTTTAACCCACTATTTTGACAAACGTCTACCAATCATATAAAAAATATATCAACTTCAACCAACTTCAACTCACGTCAGCCCACCTCAACAAAAAAATACCCGCTTTAACCAATTTTACTTATTTCTCAATGCTTATTTATCAACAAAAAGAACATACCCTAAATACGACAATTTTTTAAGAAAATTGAGGTTACAAATAGGTTAGGCATGAAATATTAGAATCTCAAGTATTCATACCAACGCAAGAAGTTAGAGGAGGATAAAAGAATGAATGCTAGGAGAAATTGGGAACATTTGAAAAGCAAAGACTCCAAGTCTTGCTGACTCTGTCTCCAGACTCCACTCTATAGTCTATATTAGATCTGATAAAATTTAACTTGATCTGAAATTCGATCTGAACCCACTTGAGAATTTTGTATTTTGGGCATGATTTTCTTGACCCTACTCTGAAATAAACAGAACTCAAAAAACCCGCAAATTAACGGGTCAAACCGACCCAAACCCGAATTCGTCTGCTTATCCCGAACATTATATCTTTAGTTTTTAATTTTTCTCTAATTTATCCCTCTTAATAATAATTGATAGTCATTTTTATCAAATAGTCATTTTTATCCCTCTGAAATGACTATTTAATCTTTTAAAAAAAGTTAATTTAAAAGAAGACAAGTATTAAATATGCACAAGTCATACCATTATATACTTAGTTAAGCAAATATATCTAATTATTTTTTAAATTAATTATTTTGTATAATTTAAAATTTTAATGTTATAACTGCAAGATAATAACTTGTACTTCTTTTATTATTTGATTTTTGATCAATTAGTCTTGAACTATGATGCTAGTGGTAGGAAAATGGGTAGCCGTATTGGTATTGGAGTCGTCCAATTAATAAAGTTTTATCTAATTGGACATTGGTACGTTAGTTAATAAAAATATTAAATTATTAAATAGGCTATTAGCGGTCAAACTCCCATAACACATTAAAATGCTCTAGACAGGCTGCTCCATAAATGGCCGACTCGTTATTAACCTTCCTTCAATTTATTCATCGATCAATCCAAAACCAAGTGGGGCTTGATTCTTTGTCCGCCCATACAAGATGTTCATATATTATAATAAAAAATTTGAATATTTTTAATATTCTTTTGAGAAATTACAATTATTATGTCTTTTTATTAAATACTGATAATTTTGAGTGATAAATATGAAAAAAATTTGATTTTGAAAAAAGAAAAATAATCCACAGAAAAGGTGCTCTAAACCCATTGGGTTGATCCGAAACTCCTAAAATTGAAATACATCTACCCGTGTTTTACCCAAACTCAAAATACATCCAACTCAGTGGCGGAGGGAGCGTGATATCAGTGGTATCAACTGATACCCCTCCCCCGCCGGGAAAAAACTAGTATGCTGAAAAAAAAAATGGTATAAATTATTATTGTCGCAAATATGTTCACTGAGGATGTATGTAGTTGATTGGTGGGAGTGTGTATAATTTAGTTGTGTGGTTGAGGTGGTCACGGGTAAATCCTGCTGGCCAGGATTGTATGTTTAGCTTTTTTTTTTTCCCGATTAAAACCTTCTCGTTTGCTTTATTTTTTTGGTTAATAGCATTTCTTTAATTTAAAATTTAAAGTCTATTAATAATAGTTTAGTAATTTAATTGACTTCAATTTATT
>JACYFF010022684.1:0-23452 GCA_017589665.1 Selenicereus undatus | reverse complement strand
CTAGTAGAGGAGGAAGAAATAAAGAGTAGATGGCAGAGCTACTTTTTAAAGCTCTCTCTAATGGTGAATTAGTTGAGAATCCTCAGAGAAGGGAGACAAGGAGTTGTGGTAGGCAACCAAATTATCACCTTTAGGACCCGATAAGAGTAGATGAGATAAAAGAGGTCCTAAAAAAGATGCCCAATGGAAAGGCTGCGGGCCTAGATCAAATCCCTGTGGAAGAGCGGAAGAGTTTGGGTGAAAAGGGTTTAAAGTGGTTGATGGAGCTATTTAATGTCATTTTTAGGACGACAAAGATGCCCTGATAATGGAGACGCTGCACAGTCATTCCTCGCTACAAGAACAAAGGTGAAATTTCAATTGCAACAATTATAGGGGTATGAAGCTACTCAGTCACACTACGAAATTATGAAAAAGGGTGATTTAGCAAAGGTTGAGCCAGGTTATTTTAATCTTAGATAATTAAATCGACCACATTCACCTCCTTCGGAGGCTTATAGAATTTTGTAGGGACACGAAAAAGGTTCTATGCATGGTGTTCATAGACTTAGAGAAAGTCTATGATGGGGTACCGCACGAAGTATTATGGAGATGGTTGGAGAAGAAAGGAGTGTCGGTTTCATATATCTAAATTATTAAGGATATGTATGATGTGGTTAAGACGAGCATTAGGACCTTCGAAGGGGATGCAAATGAATTTTCGGTGCATATCGAACAACATCAGGGATCATCTCGTAGCCCTTTTCTATTCACATGCTTTATGGATGAACTCACAAAAGGGATCCAACATGCGATACCTTGGTGTATGTTATTTATGGATGATATTGTCCTCATCAACGAGATTAGGGTTGGAGTTAATAGTAGGTTAGGGCAATGGAGAAATTTCCTAGAATCTAGCAGTTTTAGAATTAGTATATCGAAAAATGAATATTTACAGTGTACTTTCAGCAAAGGACGAGAGGACAATGGAGGAGTCACCATTGATGGTGTGATGGTAGCAGGGGTGGAGAAGTTTAGATATTTGGGCTCGATTATTGATGAGAAAGGGGATATGAATGAGGACATTAACCATCGAATGAGAGTGCGATGGCAAAAATGGAAGAATGCTTCAAAGTGTTGTGACAAAAGGGTACCAGTAGGGTTAATAGGCAAGATCCATCGTCTGGTTGTTAGACCATCTTTATTGTATGACTCTAAATGTTGGGCGATAAAAAGGAACCAAGTCTAGCAATTGTTGGTACCAAAGATAAGGATGATCCGGTGGATAAGCAGGCACACGAGATTGGCCATCATTAAGAGTGAGGAGATTAGAGAAAAAGTTAAAATGACATCTATAGACGACAAGATGCATGAGAGAATATACTAAAATGATTTGGTCATGTTAAGAGAAAAAGTGTGAATGCATCTGTGAGAAGATGTGAGAGGATTAACCATCAGGAGTACAGGAGAGGAAATGGCGACTTAAGAAGAGCTGAAGCGAGATGATTAGGTAGATTTGAAATCTTTGCAACTATCGGAGGACATGGCTCAGGATAGGAGTCTGTGAAGGTTGAGGATTAAGATTGAAGATCTTAGGCAGTTAGCTTCTAAGCATGCTTGTAGTTGATGTATGGTAGGAGTGTTTTTTCTAACTTCACTCACAGTTTCTTGTATATATTAGTATTACCATCTGCTCACCAAGGTTATCAGCGTCCCAACTTCATCTGTTTACAGTACGGTACCTTATCTCATAATACTCTATTGCAGGTATGTCTTCTAGTACCTTGTCACCCCCTTTTTTTAAAGTCATATTATAGTTCCAAATGTATGTGAGTTCTTGGAATTGGCTTCTCTGAGGGCAGAGATGCTTGAAAAGGTAAGGTTTCTTATATTTGAATCTCCTCAGACCCCGCATAAGCGGGATCTACACTAGGAGTTGTTGTTTGTGTTGTATTTAAGAGTTCCATCAGTTTATATATAATAAAACTCAATATTGTTTATTATCATCAAAATCAATAGGTGACTCCTATAGTGTTAGGTGATAAATTGTCCTATTTTACGTGCCTCTTTCACCAACTTTTAGCTCATATAATAACTTAATCTTTAGGATTTTTACTTGTTTTATTTATGTTTTGTAGAAAATAATTTCAAATCAAGCAAACGTTGCAAAAAGGAGTGAAGATGGGACAAAGCGAAGAAAAATAGCGAAAACTGGCAAAAATGGACAACAGGGGGCCAAGCCACCGTGCCAGAGAAGTGGCACGGCCACTTGGCACGGTCGTGCCCCCCGGTCGCGCGCTTGTCTATTTATTCCTCATTCGGGCGTTTTTGCTAGAGGTCGCATGGGGGTTCGCTTAGGGTTTCTCTCTGGTGATTTCTAGAGCAGTTTAGGTTAGGTTTTAGCAAATAAACCCTCAATAGCAGGATTAGTTTAGGATTGAAGATTGTAATTTTGGATTCAACCTTTGGATTTCAAGGTCCTTCTATCAGTTCAAGACTAAGTTTTTTTTCCCTTTTCTCTATTTATTTCATTTTTATTCTTGTTTATGTTTTGTTGGTTTAATTCTTGTATTTGTTTTGTTTAAGTTTATGTGTTTAGTTTTCATTGTTGATTTATGTTATTTAGTTGTTTAGATTCGTTTTATTTCATTCTCTTTGTCTTATTCCTCAAGTTTATGTTCTTGTTTGTTAGTTTAGGTTTTGATGTGTTTGTGATGTTTAGTTGGTAGATTGTGCTGACTTGGATTGGGATTAGCCTCTTGATGGCTAATTAGTCTTGTATTTCGCATAACCGTAGGCAATCTATGCCTAGAACTTAGAGTTTTCTCTCACGCCCGCCAAGTGTTTGATGAAATGCTTGAAAGAGCTTTCATCCATATTTTTGGGCGATTAACTTATGTTAAGAGGTAATTTCAATCAGCTAGTGTGGGAGAGGGAATAGCTGAGTTCGGGACATGAAAATAGTATCCGAATCAAGTTAGGTATGAGGGTTGCTAATTTTGTGGTCTAATTGGGCTAACCCCATGAAAATAGGTGGTTAGGCTAATTAGACTAGCTCATGACCATTGAAAGAGGGCTTGGGTAGTCTTCGATGGTGCAACCGACCATCTCTAGTTCATGATGTAGTTTGGGTAGATTATGATTAGTTGGCTCGTCCATTGATGAAACCACAACTCCAGGTCGCTTCTTCTATGTTTGTTAGCGTAGTTTAGTTTACCCTCTTTTCCTTTGGTTTTGCATAGCTCGAGGCGCTTTAGTTAGCCATGGTAGTTGGAAACACAACTCTCTGTGGACGGCACTCGAAATACTCAACGATACACCTTGCACTTGGGGTTTATAAATATTAAAACTTTTTTCCAAACAAGTTTTTGGCGCCGTTACTGGGGAGTTGACGTTTTTCAATATCGGGGTTTATTTGAGCATTCGAGACTAGGCCTTTTAGAAAATCCAAAAAAATTTAAATTTCAAAAATTTCAAAAAATTCAAGATGACTATTTTGCATTTACCTCAGTTTGAGCATGAACCTTTTTGGCACTACTTGTCTAGGTTGAATGATTATTGTGCTCAATATGTGCATTTCATGTATAAAAAATGTGATGTTGTGCTTGAGGGGATAACACGTGAGACCCGAGCCACCCTTGAGTCCATGTGTTATGGTGGTATGTGTTACTTAGATGTTGATGATATGTGGGATTGGTTTGAGTCCTTGGCTTGGTATCAGTGGCACCACGAGCAGGCTAGTGAGTCTTTTGAGTGCCCTTCCCCCATTTCCTATGATTTTCATGCTTATTCTCCTCCTGTGTGCTCTTATTGTTCATCATTTGACCACGATGTGAATTCTTGTCCCTATTATGATATTTCCGATGAATGTTATGCTAAGGTTGATGCCATGATAGGGACAATGAATGAGCAACTTGAGAGTTTTGTTGGTAAGATGCGAGAGAGTGGCCTATTGTCTGAGACCGACCCTAGTTCATCTTCTCCTAGGCTTGAGGTCAGTCTCTATGATGACTATGAGCTTTCCCTTTCCCTAGAGACGATTTTATTAATGTTACACTTTCCATCGACCTTGGGAAAACGTTTGATCCTCCCTTGACTCCTTCATCACTTGTCGCTCCATCCATACCTAGCACACCTAGAGATACTACTGGCGGTTTCTTGTGCTTATTACTTTCTACTCCCCTCCCTTTAGCTCAGTGCACGGGGTTAGAGATGGGTGAGTCTCCTAGAGGCGGCGCTAGTTTTGTTGAGGATGATTTACTTGATTGGTCGGGCGATATTGCACCGAGCCACTTGACTTGACCCCCATTTCATCCCCTTTACTTTCCACCAACCCCTCTCTTTGCCATGCATTTCATGAGTCCCTAAGTGATATTAGCGGGTTTCACCCCTCATTTGATCCGTATTGCGCATACCTAGAGGACGTGCCTACGAAAATCATGTGGAGTACTTTCTTTGATCATGATTTTGATTTTTCTATGGCATTTGATGAGTTTAAGAGGGCACTAACTTTGTTTGCTCCATCTTTACTAGTGTTCTCTTATTCACACCATTATGAGATGCATGCAGCAGTGCATGACAAGCTTTTGAGAGCATTAACCGCATCCGAGTTGACGACTGGCATCTTGAGAGACAAGGAGTGACTGATGCTTCTTGCGCCCTTATGGCATAGTTTGGGTACATTCAGTACTCGACCTGGTATAATTGTTCTAACTCTTCTCCCTTCTTTTTATTTTCTTTCTTTTTCTTGTTGTTTAGTCGTGGATATTAGGTTGTGTTTTTATTGGTGATCATTTTGAGGCGAAATTTGGGATGTTGTTGAGCCATTGATGGCTATGATCACCATTTTTGTATTTTTGTGGATATTTATGTTTTGTGATTGGTGGTGTTGTTGGATTGGTATATATTTATGTTTGGTGGTGCTAGTCTTGTATATATTTGTAACACCCCGCCCGAAGGGGGGCAGATGCGTTACCGCCGTGGACGCTCGGTCAGGGGCGCCCACAAGGCCTACAATAACTTATTAATCATAATTAACATGCTGATAGTCGATAGCAGCGGAAGCTCTTATAGAAATCTAACTGAAGTTCGGGAAGGTCAATCTAAAACATACATTACATACATACTTAAACCGTATCCACAATGTTCTTACACATATCCGAATCAAAATACAGAACAGTATTTACTAAACATAATCCATAACATATACGTACAACGGGCCCTCCAAGTCCAAATAAGTTCTTTTAATGCTCCTGTGGTCCCTCCTCGCTTTCAAAACCTGAAAAATGGTGAGGTCATGAGCTCCCCGAGCCCAGTGAATAACCCTTACCTTCCCCGTTGTTACACTTTGCACATTAATCGATTAACACATAAGCACACAGTACACGTATCTTATGACATCTAAACATAACATCTCATATATCATATAGGGGGCAATAAGAGGACACGCGTATGTTTCAAGAATCAAAAGGGCACTTATATCGTTTATATCTAATATGTTCATGAATATTACAAACACACACACATTTCTGCTATGAGGTAGGGTACCTGTCCCATACCAAGTACGTTTCAAGGACCCACGTTTCCACTTGAGTCCCCGAACAAGCTTTGCAATTAGTTTATTCACTAAACTAACCATGATTATCCCATACCAATAATGTCTTGTGGACCCCTAGTCCTCACCGGAGTCCAAAAGAAAGTAAAACCTGGTGAACAACCTAACGGCCCGCCCATAATCACAATTGGCACATGCATCAAAGCAACTTTATCACAAAAGTTCACATACTAGCCATAAACACATAACATGTGTCTTACAACATACTTATGAATCATATATGTGTTTCAAAATCAATTACAAGCTCATAGATGTTTTGAATGAACCTTCAAATCCAAAACCAAATACAAAATCCAAAACTAAGATCAAAACCAAATCCAAACGAAATACAATTCCATATCATATCCAAAGTCTAAAAATCCAAGCCAAAACCAATTTCACAACACATCACACATTCTTAACTGAATACAAAACTTTTAGTTTAGGGGAATTCAACTCATGACTCATGCAAAGAACCATCACAGCGCAGGGGTGACAAACACATCCTGGTGGTTCAGCTACGACTCAAACATATGGTACCAACCAATGATGGACCAGCCGCAACTCATTCATATGGTCCCAACCAGGCACCCAACGCTCTGAAGGATGCGAACTGCCCACAACACAAACCATGGAATCACATTTATATCCTAGTAAGTTTAGGCCGAAACCCTCCTCACTAGGGACCCACATGACTCACACACATACACAAGGTCGACATTCATATCCTAGGGGATTGGTTATAGCCTCTCCCACTAGGCGACCTGAACATAACGATAGTCACTACTATGGCCATAGCTCTAGAACGTTCTGTAATAGCCCCAGTCAAGACACAAATTTCTTTCCCCAAAAACATAACTTAATGAAATCATATAATCACATTTTTATTTTCAAAGAAATTCAATTCCACAATTTGAACAAAAACATAATCGAAACAAAACATAATTTTATTCAAATTACTTTTCACTAGTGTCCAATACTTCATCACACAATCAGAATTCTCAGGAAGCTCAACAATGTCCCTTTTCATATCTAATGTACGGATTAAACACACAAAGAATCCATAATTACACTAAATAAGGTACTTTGACTCACAAATTCATAACTCACAACATACACATCCAATCTTCACCAAACTTTGCAGCAAATTAACAAATAACATATAAATTTCATGATTTTTCTCCAGGCCCATCATTCCCAGAAATTCAAACAGTCCGCCAAAGGAATCAAAAGTCTGCGAATTAAACTCAAAAATTCATAACTTTTAGCATACGCCACAAAAATTCACAAACATTTACCAGAAATCACCCCATATCATGAAGAATCTACAATAATAATTTGATAATTTTTCTCCAAGAAAACCGTTTATAACAAATTAAAACAGTAACCGAAATCAGGTACCAAAACAGGGCAGTCTCAATCTAAAATTCATAACTTCTCAAATACACATCCAAAATTCATAAAAGTTTACAGAAATTTTCCATACCTCCTCATAAGTTTACAGTAAAAGTTTCATAATTTATATCCAACCCAATAGCTCACAGTAATTCCAAACACCATCTAAATTTACACACTGAAAACAGGGAAGCTTCAAATAAAATTCCATAACTTATAAAATACACATCTAAAATTCATGAAAATTTACTATAAGTTGCCTAATATCGTGGGTAACCTACAGTAAAAATTGTAGGATTTTTAGTGCAGCCAATAATTCACAGAAAATCCAATAGTATCCTGCTATGTGCAATATCCGAAAATTCCACCCCATTTTCTACCATAATATTCAACCAAAAACAAGCAATCAACCCAAAAATCCAAAGTATAGCATGTATATGAACAAACTCACAACATAAATACCAATTCAAAACACTCCCATAACCCTAAAATCACAAACCACCATAAAAATTTTAGTTGTGGGTTTCTACAAATTGAAATTAGGGTTCTAATCTACTAAACCTTAAAACCTCAGATTCAAAGCTTCAATTCGAATTTAATTTTGCAATTTCGAGTAGGAATCTCAAATTTAATCTTGCCCTAATCAATTTTAGGTTGAGAAAGACAAACATTACTGATAAACCTCAAATTTGACCTATTTTCGACTCGAATTCTTCCCCTCTTCTCCTATAATCTTTCGACTAACCTTAGCAAAAAGGGGGATGAATACACTTTCTTGACCTATTATGCGCTAAGTTGTCCTATTTCTTGATCTGCAAGTCTAAGGTCTAGAAAGTGAGAGTTTCCTGCTGGTTTTGCCAGAAATGACGCTTTGGGATCAAATTCTGACATGAACGAAGTATCGACGAAGCCCGGGAGAACCATCTGGAGCAGCACGGCTGATTGCAGGGACCGCACGGTCAGTTGCAAGATACGCACGGTCGTGCCTCGAAGCCAGAAGCTGCGCACGGTTGAACACATGACCGTGCGCTTGAACCGTGCCTACCCCAGACACGCACGGGTGACCGTGCGTATGTGGCACGACCGTGCGTCAGTTATTTTGTCGCGACTTAATCAGTTTCACAAAGGACGGTTAGGGGGATGCTAATTTTTCTTCCTTCATCTCTCTCAAAAAAAGGGGCGACTTTTAGGGTTTAGATTTGATTGCTTATCGTGACAATTGAATTCAAGCTTCGGATCAAAATTAGTTTACGCTTTCGATTGAATATTGTTGCAGATTGTTCAGGGTACACTTTTCTATCCCTTTCCCTTCGTTTTAATTCAAGTTCTATATTCCTTGACATTTTATTGTTCTTAATTTAGATGTTGTTCAGAATGATGTTTAGAGGCTAAAATTCTTAATCTTGGATTGGGTGTAGCCCCTGTGATGTAAATTGGATTGTTAATCCTAGATTTTTGTGAATTACGTCAGAGTATAATTGAATTCTCACTGAGCATGCCAGGTGTTCGATGAATTGCCTGAGAGGGTTTTATTCAAGTTCTTAATTTGGGTTTAGGAGACTAACGAAAGTTAGGTCCTTTGCTTAGAGTAGCTTTGTGAGCAATTGAATTACCTGACACGAAAGTAGTCGGGGGTGCAATTGAGAATCGAAATTATATGATCTTGTGGTTTTGTTATTCTAGTTTCACGAAAGTAGACAACTAGGTTAGCTTGATCAGTCTAATGACATTCGAAAGTAGGCGTAGATACTTTAAACCGGTAATAATTCCATTTCAATTATCTTACAGGCAGATTCACACGACCTAGTTTATTCTACAATGACTGTCACAGTGCGGTGAACCCCAATCCAGGATTCCCTTCTCATTATTCACTTAGACCAAATAGAGTTAGAATCAGTAAAACCAACTTCACTCGACATTCGCCTAGATTAAGTGTTAGAAATCGATTCAGTGGTTGAAACTAAGTTCTCTGTGGACACGACCCGTACTTGCCTTTGCCAGCTACAACTGGCACCGTGCACTTGCGGTACATTTTCAACACAACAAGTTTTTGGCGCTGTTGTCGGGGAACTTGTTTGTTTTCAACATCGAAAGCGATTTTAAACGCTTGAGATTAGGCTTTTTTTTCTTTTTTTTTTCTTTTCCCTTTTCCTTTCCCTCTCCCCTTTTCTTCCTCCTTGATTGTTTTACTCTTGCTTGAGCCTGCTTACGCTTGGTGTAGTTTTTGGCTTTGTATGCGCAGGCGCAGTCAGGGGAGTCACAACTTGCTTCCTCTGAACCCTGAAATCGAAGCCACTGCTCGTAAACAAAGCGGCGCACACAGAAAGAAGCAAGCCGCATCTACCATGGCGGCGCAAGACACTCGCGTTTTGAGAGACTATGCTATGCCTCAGTCGTCGGGTATCACCTCTTCTATAGTGAACCCCGCGGTTGAGGTGAACAATTTCGAGCTGCGCCCGGCCCTTATCTCGCTAGTGGAGCGCGACCAGTTCGGTGGGCACCCTTCTGAGAATCCCAACATGCACCTTCGCAATTTCCTTGCGAAGTGTGATACTATTAAGCTCAATGGGGTCCCCACCGACGCCATTCGATTGAGGCTCTTCCCATTCTCTCTGCGGGATAGAGCGCGAGATTGGCTCCAGAATGAGGAGCCCAACACATTTGTTACTTGGGACGCCCTCTCCAAGGCCTTCCTGAGTAAGTACTTCCCCCCAGGGAAGACGGCCAAGCTGCGGGCCGACATCACTTCATTCGCCCAACTGCATGGCGAATCACTGTATGAGGCATGGGAACGGTTCAAGGACTTACAGCGCCAGTGTCCACACCATGGAGTCCCTGATTGGCTCCTCATCCAGACCTTTTACAATGGTCTAGACCAGACCCTGAGGATGTCTATTGATGCTGCTGCTGGTGGGGCACTGATGGGGAAATCTATTGAGGTGGCCAAGGCTTTACTTGAGGACATGGCCTCCAACAATTATCACTGGTCCAATGAAAGGGCAACCCCGAAGAAGGCAAGCAGGGTTTATGGAGTCGACGCTGTGGACTTGTTAGCTAGCAAGGTTGATGCCTTGGCGCAGCGATTCGACAGACTTGGTACTCCTTCAGGGAGTTCAATGGGAAGTCCATCGGGTGCAATGTTTGAGGTCGGGGCATTTTGTGAGGTATGTGGCGTTCAAGGCCACATTTCTGCTGAGTGCCAATCTGTTTTCCCGGGCGTTGAGCATGCCAATGCAATGCAAACCTATGGCAAATGCCCACAAAATAACCCCTATTCAAACACATATAACCCAGGTTGGAGAAATCATCCAAATTTCTCCTACCGCAACAACAATCCCATGCCATCCAACCTCTCGCAATCCCAGCCTCAACCTCCTGGTTTCCAATATAGGGCCCCCTATGCCCAGGCTCCTCAACCGGCCCCTCAACAACCTCCACCTCCTCAACCCAAGTCCAACCTAGAGAACCTCATGGAGCGCTTTATAGTTACTCAGACAAAGACTAATGAGGTACTCAGTGAGTCGGTTAACCAGTTGAACTCCAATTTTGACTCCATGGCTACTCACCAGAAAATGATGGACAATAAAATTGCCCAAATTGCACAGCAAGTAAACCAGTTGTCTAGACCCCAGGGGCATCTGCCAGGTCAATCAGAGACCAATCCCAAGGGTCAGATAAAAGCTATTACACTGCGGAGTGGTAGAGAGTTGGAGGGCCCTGTAGTTCCTATGAGGGAAGAGAAGAGAGGAGGAGCTAAAATTGTGGATGAGGACACTAGGATGGCCCCTAGAGAGGCCATGAGTGAGAGGGCCCACAATGAGAAGCCCAAGGAGGATACCCCAGAAATTACCCCCTCTCGCGTGAAGCCTTACAAGCCTTCTGTCCCCTACCCTCAAAGGCTAGTAAAGGCTAAGGAGGAGCACAAGTATAGCAAGTTCCTCGAGATGCTTAAGAAGTTCCACATCAACATTCCCTTTTTAGAAGCTATTACTGACATGCCCGCCTATGCCAAGTTCTTGAAGGATTTTCTCTCCAATAAAGGGAAACTTCTTGACAATGCTACAGTGTCGCTCCCTGCAGAGTGTAGTGCTATCATTCAGAACAAGCTCCCTCCTAAACTTTCAGATCCAGGGAGTTTTTCCATCCCCTGTTCTGTCGGGGGCCTCACCATTAGTAGAGCACTGTGCGACCTTGGAGCTAGCGTGAGTCTCATGCCATACTCCATTTGCAAGAAGCTGCAAGTGGGAGAGCTAAAGCCCACCACCATCTCCTTGCAGCTAGCCGACCGCTCAGTCAAGTACCCTATTTGTGTCCTTGAGGACGTTCCACTCCAAGTGGGAAAATTTTTCATTCCCTGCGACTTTGTGGTTATGGAGATGGAAGAAGACTCCCGCATACTTATTATATTGGGAAGACCATTCCTAGCTACTACGGGAGCCATGATCGACGTCAAGAACGGCAAACTCTCCCTTCAGGTAGGGGAAGAGAAGGTAGAGTTCAGTTTGCCGCACATGATGGCTTCTCCTTCCTCAAGCGACTCTTGCTGTAGGGTCGACATGTTTGAGAAAGCCCTCAACCAAGAGGACACTATCCAAAACTCTGCGGATGACCCATTGGAGGCTGCATTGATTGGTTGTCATGTCACAAACTCCAGCCCGGGTGAGAGGGAAGAGTATGCCAGACTCCTCAATGAGTCCTGTGATGAGATTCATAGTGTGGAGGAACCTACCTCCAAGAAAGAAGAAGAAGAGAGCCCACCGAAGGTAGAACTCAAACCCCTACCTCCTCATCTCAGGTATGAATTTCTGGATTCCTCTCGTCAATTTCCCGTTATTGTTAATGCTAATCTGGATGGCCCTCAATTGAAACAATTGCTGGATGTGCTGCGTAAGCATAAGGGTGCCATTGGGTATAGCATTGATGATATTCGGGGACTTAGTCCTACATTCTGCATGCATCGCATCTTTCTTGATGCCAGTCACCGTCCTTCTCGACAACCTCAGCGCCGTTTAAATCTAAATATGCAAGAGGTTGTCAAAAAGGAGATCCTCAAACTGCTTGATGCTGGAATTATCTACCCTATCTCTGATAGCGAGTGGGTGAGTCCAGTCTAGGTAGTCCCCAAAAAGGGCGGTATGACTGTCATTAAGAACGAGCGAAATGAGCTCATTTCTACTAGGACTGTTACGGGGTGGCGCATGTGCATCGACTATCGTAGATTAAACCAGGCCACCCGTAAGGATCATTTCCCCCTCCCTTTCATTGATCAAATGCTGGAAAGGTTGGCGAAGCATTCCTTTTTCTGCTATCTGGATGGTTATTCTGGTTTCTTTCAGATTCCTATCCATCCTGATGACCAGGAAAAGACGACTTTTACATGCCCGTATGGTACCTTCGCTTATAGAAGGATGCCATTCGGATTATGTAATGCCCCGGCCACCTTCCAGTGTTGCATGACCGCCATATTTTCTGACCTTATTGAGAACATCATGGAGGTGTTTATGGACGACTTTTCCGTGTATGGAGGTACCTTCGCCATTTGCTTAGAAAATTTAACCAAGGTACTCCATAGATGTAAAGAAGTCAACCTAGTGCTGAATTGGGAAAAGTGTCATTTTATGGTGCAGGAAGGGGTAGTACTAGGTCATGTCATTTCTGCTAGGGGCATCGAGGTGGACAAAGCTAAGATTGAGGTTATTGAGCGGTTGCCACCTCCTACTTCGGTAAAGGGAGTGCGGAGTTTCCTTGGTCATGCGGGGTTTTATTGCCGCTTTATCAAGGATTTCTCCAAAATCGCCAAGCCTCTTACTCAGCTGCTCACCAAAGATGCCCCGTTTGTCTTTACTGATGAGTGCCATGAAGCTTTTTGCAGGATTAAACAGGCACTAATTTCTGCCCCCATCATACAACCACCAGATTGAGATCTCCCATTTGAGATCATGTGCGATGCCAGCGACCATGCGGTGGGGGCAGTTTTGGGGCAGAGGAAGGATAAGAAACCCGTGATGATCTACTATGCTAGTAGAACGCTGGATGAGGCCCAGCAAAACTACACCACGACTGAAAAGGAATTGCTGACAGTTGTGTTTGCAATGGAGAAATTCAGGCCCTACCTGCTATGCTCCAAGGTCATCGTGTATACAGATCACTCTACCCTCAAGTATCTCCTTGAGAAGAAGGATGCCAAGCCCCGCCTCATTCGATGGATTCTTCTACTCCAAGAGTTTGACCTGGAGATCAAAGACAAGGCAGGGGCCGAGAATGTCGTGGCCGATCATCTTTCCAGGCTCCTTTTTGAGAGCCACGACACCCCTATTGATGATACCTTTCCCGACGAGCACCTCATAGGCATCGAGTCGGGATCCACCCCATGGTTCGCCGACTACGCGAACTATCGAGCTACAGGAGTCCTCCCCGGTGATCTATCCTACCACCAAAGAAAGAAGTTCCTCCATGATGCCAAAACATATTTTTGGGAGGAACCTTTCCTGTATAAGTTATGCAAGGATGGGATTATCAGGAGGTGTCTTCCTGAGTGGGAAATTTAAGTTGTGATCTCCCATTGCCATGATTCACCTTACGGGGGACACGCTAGCACCTCCAAGACAGCCGCTAAGGTGCTACAAGCGGGCTTCTTTTGGCCTTCACTATTTAAAGACGTCAATGCCTATGTCCGAGCATGTGACCGCTGCCAGCGGACGGGGAATCTATCCAGGAAGAATGAGATGCCCCTCAACTTTATCCTTGAAGTGGAGATCTTCGATGTTTGGGGCATCGACTTCATGGGACCTTTTTCGTCTTCGAGGGGCCACAAATATATCCTTGTCGCTGTGGATTATGTCTCCAAATGGGTAGAAGCCGTCGCTAGTCCCACTAATGACTCCAGGGTCGTAGCAAACCTTTTCAAGAAGATTATATTCTCGCGTTTTGGAGTTCCGAGAGTCATACTCAGTGACAATGGGCCGCACTTTGTCGAGAAAAGGTTGGAAGCCCTTCTGAAGAAGTACGGGGTGCATCACAAATTTGGGCTCAGCTATCACCCCCAGACTAGTGGCCAAGTGGAAATCTCAAATCGTGAACTCAAGGCCATTTTGGAGAAAACAGTTGCGCGATCGCAAAAGGATTGGGTGGATAAGCTTGATGACGCTCTTTGGGCCTACCGCACGGCTTTCAAGACTCCCATAGGTACCACCCCCTTTCGCCTTATCTATGGCAAGCCTTGCCACCTCCCCGTCGAACTGGAACATAAGGCTTATTGGGCTATCAAACACCTCAATTTCGACTTGAAGTCGGCGGGGGAGAAAAGGCAGCTGCAACTGAATGCGCTGGAGGAAATTCGGCTTGATGCCTATGAGAATTCGCGGCTCTATAAGGAGCGAGTTAAGAGGTAGCATGATCGGTTCATAAACCGGCGAGAGTTTCGGGAAGGTGATTCGGTTCTTCTTTTCAATTCCCGATTGAAGCTTTTTCCTGGGAAACTTCGCACTAGATGGTCGGGCCCCTTTAAGGTACTCAAGGTATTCCCATCTGGGGCTATTGAAATAGGTAATGAAACCACCAGCACATTCAAGGTAAACGGTTCCCGTTTGAAACACTATGTCACCGGTGCGCCACTTGAAAGGAGGGTCACATGTGCCCTCCTCGATGCCCCATCTTCCTAGGAATTCCAATGGTCAAGCTAACGACCTAAAACAAGCGCTTCTTGGGAGACAACCCAAGCTTTATTGTTGCACAAAAAAAAAGCTTCCTAGGGACACGCACGGCCGTGCAACAGTAACGCACGACCGTGCGTCAGCCCCCGAATGCACGCACGCCTAGACGCCCCACCGTGCGCCTCCCCTGTGCGGCTTCATACGCACGGGTAACCGTGCGTATAACGCACGACCGTGCTCTCCGCGTTCAAAACCACATCTGCCCCCCCTCTTTTTCCGCCCTGCTTCTTCCTCTTCTCGCCTTCGACCCAGCCCACCCGCCACCTTCTCCTCTCTCCTCTCGGTCTCGGTCACCGGCGCCCCCCGGAGCTCGCGCCGCCGCCGTCCTCTTCGTTATTGCCAGCCCCCGGTACGCGCTCTCTCTCTCTCTCTCTCTCTCTCTGCGCCCCCAACCCCTCTTTCCCTCTCTGTGCCGACCGGTCTCGCACCTGGGTCGCCGGTCACCGGCCGGCACCCCTTCGGCCGTTCCTCTTCTTCCCCAACACTTTGGGTTGCCTCTTGGCCTGTTTTGGTTTGTGCTTGCTTGATTTGCTTGCAATTGGTTGAATTGGTTGCAATTAGTTGAATTGGTTGAATTGGTTGCCAATGGTTGAATTGGTTTATTGATTGATTGGTTGATTCGTCCCTTGGTTGCTTGGTTGAATTTGCTTGTGACTTGGTTTGGGCATTGCGCGAGTTGTCTTGTTTCTGCTTTGGGTTGCTTAGGGTGACTTGCTTCCCTTGTTTGAATTGCTTTAGTTGTTGGTTTTGCCCGGCCCTACCTTACCATAGCCCCCAAAAAACGCTTGAAAACCAATGCCGCTTCCACTAGCCGGGCCTCCACGACCCGCGGTGACCCCTCTCTCCCTCATGTGATTAACAAGTACCATATAGCGTTTTTGGATGCCGAACATGCTAAACGCTATGACACAATCGTTAGTCGCAAAATTTGTGCCCCTAATTATCTCGATGTTGACATGTTGCGCACTTTACATCTTTACGATGATTTGGTGATTCTGTTGGGTAATTTGGGGTGGACTGATTTTGTTCGTTTCCAAGAACCCGTATATGAACGCCTCATTTGGGAGTTTATGAGTTCACTAGTGGTAGATTTTACGTGTAAGTTTGACGGGGTTCGGGGGTATATTTGTTTCCGCTTATTTAACCATACTCATGAAATGCACCTTATTGGGTTTAATGAGCAGTTGCGTTTACCCGTTGCGGGTTCCACTTCCCACACTCATCCCGACTACCAACCCAAGAAATTTTGGGCCACTCTCACTTGTTCTGGGCGTCCGTACGAAGCTCGGTCTACCAAGGCCACCTGGATTTGTAATCCGGTGCTTCGTTACTTCCAACGCCTAATGGCCAACCACGTCTTCCCAAGAGCTGACAGCCAAAACGGGGTTCGGGCGGGTGAACTGTTTATGCTTTGGGCGGCCTTACATCGAAAGGCCGTCAATACGGGTGCCTTTATCGCCGACCACCTCGATGAACATGCTAAATCCACTAAGGTGGTCATTAGTGATGGTGGTCTTATCACGGCCTTAGCCACGGCCCTGGGGTACGGCGCGCAGCTTGCCGCCTTGCCTGTGCTCCATCAGCCGGGTCGCATTGACCTTACTACATGTATCAACATGAAACTCTTCACCGCCCTTGGTGGAGGACAATTGTGGCTCAACCACCACGACCGGGCACTCTTTCCCCTCCCCAACCAACCCTGGACCACCATTACCAACCTTGCGAACCTCATATATGATGATGAGGAGGACGAGGACGAGGACCTCCCCGGAGCTCGCGGTGGTCCACGCCGCGCCTCTGGCTCTTCTGATGCGGGTCCCTCTCACCCTTCTTCGGTTCCCCCTGTCGGCCCTATGAGTCCTTCGCCTCTTCAGACGGTTTTAGACCGTCTTGACCAGTTACACATCCAAAACCAGGAGATCCTTCGCAACCAGCACAACATGGCCCACCTGGTTCACTATGCTTATGAGACCCATAACTGACCATATCCGCCCCCTGACTGGCGGTCGCGAGGGCCCCCCGGGCCTTCCTAACTGTCTCTTCCCTCCTTTCTCCCTTCCTTTTCTTTCATTGCGGACAATGACCGGCTCCAGTAGGGGGGAGCGCGAGTCCGCTGCGTAGGTAGTTGCATTTTCATTTTCCTTTTTCTTTCGCATGCATATAGCGTAGTGCATTTAGCATAGGTATTTGCATCGCAAGGATGACTTGGAGAGTTGGATGCGCGCAAGCCTACAAGGTAATCTCTAACCCTTCCTCTCTTCCTTTTCTCTTGTGTTTTTATTGCTTTCACAACTAGTTTCATGTTTTTCCCCTTGAAAACAAAAAACAAAAAAAACAAAAAAAAAGAGGAGAGTTTTGAAAAAAAAAACCCCTCCCTCCTATGACGATAATCAAGGCGTAGAGGATCAGTTGGTTGATCTGGTTGTGCATGCTTGTGGACTGTTCGTGGCTAAATGCTTTTACCTGATGATTTTCGAAACGTTTTGACCCCATTGCTTGATTCACATTCCTATTTGCCATTGCAATCCTCTCCTCATGATTGACCACTTTATCTAAGTAGGACGTCTTTTGGGGTTAGTCGTGCTGTTTAGTAGTGTAACCTGTGAGACTTTGAGCCTATAGACTAATCCATCAATTTAGTCTCATTTCTTTTTCATGTGTGTCTCTTCCATGACAACATCTCTAGAACTTGGTTGGATTCTCTTTGAAATCGCATTTAGCATGTATACAACATTAAAATGATAGAGGCATTCATTTCTTTTTGAGCTACATAGCCAAACTGCCACCTGTGATATAATGTTTACCCTTTGTTTACCCCTTTGAGCCTTATCCGTTTGTTGCGAACCTCTCACTATTAGCTTTTGGCCTAAACACATCTCCTACCTTTAAGCCAAAGCGAGTCGAGCAACACTTCACTGTTTGGAGGGTAATTTTTGGGTATCGTTGTGGTTACTTTGGCGTGTAATGGGATGTATCATGGTCATCATTCGGGAAACATGCCTATTGCTATTGTGTGTGCCAATCACTCTCTTTCTTGTTCCTGAAAAAAAAAAGAGAAAAAAAGAAGGGAGGACAACAAAGCTTCCCCCCCCCCCCACAAAAAAAAGGAAAAAAAAAGAAAAGAAAAAGGGGAAACCAAAGAGAAGAATCAGAAATAAAAAGTGTTTGGCATGTTCATCTAGTGTATCCTCAATAATCCTATGGGTTTAGCGCGTGTTTGTAATCCTATTGAGAGTGCGATGTAATTCGTTTAAGTGTTGGTTGCTCACTAGCTATGGCTTTTAGCTCCACATTTCCTAAACTGTTTGTCCCTCTCTTACCTGTACCCTTAGCCCCATTTCAACCCTGCAAGTCCTCTTGATTGTTGTTGTGTATTTTGCATTGTAGCGGTGGAGAATTGAGAATTCTACCAAGCTTATGGTAGTTTGTTCAGTGGAAAAGAGTTGAGTGACCCTCTCTACATCTTAAACACATGCGAGGGAGTGCCTATACTTGACCCTTCTGCGAGAGTCACTACCCAGCCTTCTAACCCACTACTTATTTGAATGTGTTTTGATTTGGGGAGGGGCGTGATATGGTATAAAGGGATGTTGATTTGAGCACACGGTCTTCCTAATGATTTGAAATGAATTTGAAAACTATATTTATGCCTCAAACTACTCCACTGGATTGCACATCTATGTTCGACCCGACTGATCCCCTATTTGCCTTGCCTGAGGAGGCGGATAGTTGCAGGTTTTTGACTCCCTATCGATCTATTCATGTTTCAGACTTGCTTGAGGACAAGCAAGAGATAAGCATGGGGGTGTTGATAAACCTCAAATTTGACCTATTTTCGACTCGAATTCTTCCCCTCTTCTCCTATAATCTTTCGACTAACCTTAGCAAAAATGGGGTTGAATACACTTTCTTGACCTATTATGCGCTAAGTTGTCCTATTTCTTGATCTGCAAGTCTAAGGTCTAGAAAGTGAGAGTTTCCTGCTGGTTTTGCCAAAAATGACGCTTTGGGATCAAATTCTGACATGAACGAAGCATCGACGAAGCCCGGGAGAGCCATCTGGAAGAGCACGGCTGATTGTAGGGACCGCACGGTCGGTTGCAAGATACGCACGGTCGTGCCTCGAAGCCAGAAGTTGCGCACGGTTGAACACATGACCGTGCGCTTGAACCGTGCCTACCCCAGACACGCACGGGTGACCGTGCGTATGTGGCACGACCGTGCGTCAGTTATTTTGTCGCGACTTAATCAATTTCACAAAGGACGGTTAGGGGGCTGCTAATTTTTCTTCCTTCCTCTCTCTCAAAAAAAGGGGCGACTTTTAGGGTTTAGATTTGATTGCTTATCGTGACTATTGAATTCAAGCTTCGGATCAAAATTAGTTTACGCTTTCGATTGAATATTGTTGCAAATTGTTTGGGGTACACTTTTCTATCCCTTTCGCTTCGTTTTAATTCAAGTTCTATATTCCTTGACATTTTATTGTTCTTGATTTAGATGTTGTTCAGAATGATGTTTAGAGGCTAAAATTCTTAATCTTGGATTGGGTGTAGCCCCTATGATGTAAATTGGATTGTTAATCCTAGGTTTTTGTGAATTACGCCAGAGTATAATTGAATTCTCACTGAGCATGCCAGGTGTTCGATGAATTGCCTGAGAGGGTTTTATTCAAGTTCTTAATTTGGGTTTAGGAGACTAACGAAAGTTAGGTCCTTTGCTTAGAGTAGCTTTGTGAGCAATTGAATTACCTGACACGAAAGTAGTCGGGGGTGCAATTGAGAATCGAAATTACATGATCTTGTGGTTTTGTTATTCTAGTTTCACGAAAGTAGACAACTAGGTTATCTTGATCAGTCTAATGACCTTCGAAAGTAGGCGTAGATGCTTTAAACCGGTAATAATTCCATTTCAATTATCTTACAGGCAGATTCACACGACCTAGTTTATTCTACAATGACTGTCACAGTGCGGTGAACCCCAATCCAGGATTCCCTTCTCATTATTGACTTAGACCAAATAGAGTTAGAATCAGTAAAACCAACTTCACTCGACATTCGCCTAGATTAAGTGTTAGAAATCGATTCGGTGGTTGAAACTAAGTTCTCTGTGGACACGACCCGTACTTGCCTTTGCTAGCTACAACTGGCACCGTGCACTTGCGGTACATTTTCAACACAACAATTACTCACCTTGAATTGAAATCAAAATCAAAACTGTAATCCCCTTCTCCTTCTTCTTCTCCTTTTTTTCGTCTTCTTCTCTTCTTCTTCTTCTTCTGTCCTCTCTGCCCCTCTTTCCCTCTCTGCCGTGTGTGTGTGTGTTGAAGAAGAAAACCAAAACAAAACCCCCTCCCCTTTTGGATAAACTCACGCGCAATTGCAAGAAAAATCTCCCATCCCTTTTCTTTTTCTTTTTCCTTTTTTTGACTCTTTTTTTTTTTTGAAACAAAGCCTTAGTAATATACCTACTCAACAAATTATTTTCAAAACACAATCATGTTAACTTAAAACACATATATATATCTAAAATAAAACACATAAAATACCTACATATTAATTAGGAAATCACACTTGAATCAAAATTAGTAACAAAAATTTCGGGGCGTTACAATATTTGTGATCTTGCTGTTGATTTGGTGAGATTGTGTTTTTGGGAGAGTATCATAGCTTGTGTATATGTGTGTTTGTGTGTCTTGTGGTTGGTGATGACTCTCAACTCCCAATGAGGACATTGTGAGATTTAGGTGGGGGGGGTCATCTACCCTTTTATTCTTATTTTTGTGAAAATTTTTCATTTTTGTGTAAATTTTTTAATTTTTCTCTTTTTTGTATAATTTTTCCTTTTTTCTTTATTTAGGGGAGTTTTGTACTATTTTGATTAGCCTTGATCTCCGGTACCTTCACTATTAGCTCGTATATATATAACGTGCATGATAAATATTTGTCCCAAGTCTATCATTTTAGGCATCAGTTCTAACCCCAACTGTCCATTATAATTTTGCAATCCAGTCCTAATTTATGTATTATCATTATCTTACATTCTTAGTTTTCCATGATCGGCTCTCCCACTTGTCTACTGCACAGTTACCTTTATATGTGCTTGCACCCAAAAACAAAAACACACAAATTCGTGCGCTATTGGGTGTATCCCTTTGAGGCGTAACAATAGTTTGGAATGACAAAGAAGAAGAAAAAGAAAAAAAAAGGGGGGAAGAAAAGAGTTTGGGATGACAAGTACCCCTTTGAGGCATGCGCTACTGGGTGCTACCCTTTGAGGTCATACTGCTACTGGGGAAGCTTATTTTCCATGTTAGCAAATCAATAAAGTAGCTTGTGCTAGTTAAGTGGGATTGAGTTTGATTTTTGGTAAGCCAAAGTCTTAGGGTGATGATACACTTGCACACCGGGCACCAGGATGGATTCAATGTTGTCATGCGTCGTGAGGTGAAAAGCTGATGTATGGATATCATTCTTTGGGATGATGTGTCCTGAAATGCATATAATGCTTGTGTACAGACTGATACTTGAGTTACTAGGGGGCTTTGGTTGATCCGATTGTGTACAGTTTACCCCGATGTATATTTTGTGTTTTGTCATTTTTATTTTTCGATTTTTGTTTCTCTTTTCTTTGTTTTCCTTTTTGAGATTTTGTGGGTATATCTTCTGTAAACCCTAACCAGACCTTACTCATCCACTTGGGGAAACCAAGGGGTTTAAAGGGTTTGTTGCATACGCTAAATGGAACTGTGATTCCTACGAAAGTGAGTTAGGTTCTTAAGTTTGTTTTTCTTTTAGTTTGCTCGAGGACGAGCCAAAGATAGGTGTGGGTATTTGTTAGGCGATAAATTGTCCTATTTTACATGCCTCTTTCACCCACTTTTAGCACATATAATAACTTAATCTTTAGGATTTTTCCTTGTTTTATTTATGTTTTGTAGGAAATAACTTCAAATCGAGCAAACGTCGCGGAAAGGAGAGAAGACGAGGCAAATCGAAGGAAAACAGCGAAAACTGGCAAAAAGAGACGATAGAGGGCTGAGCCACCGTGCCAGAGAAGTGGCACGGTGGGGCCGTGCCACTTGGCACGGTCGTGCCCCCCAGTCGCACGCTTGTCTATTTATTCCTTATTCAGGCGTTTTTGCTAGAGGTCACATAGGGGTTTGCTTAGGGCTTCTCTCTAGCGATTTCTACAGTAGTTTAGGTTTGGTTTTAGCAAATAAAACCTCAATAGGAGGATTAGTTTAGGATTGAAGATTGTAATTTTGGATTCAACCTTTGGATTTCAAGTTCCTTCTATCAATTCAAGACTAAGTTTTCTTCCCCTTTCTCTATTTATTTCATTGTTGTTCTTGTTTATGTTTTGTTGGTTTAATTCTTGTATTTGTTTTGTTTAAGTTTATATGTTTAGTTTTCATTGTTGATTTATGTTATTTAGTTGTTTAGATTCGTTTTATTTCATTCTCTTTGTCTTGTTCTTCAAATTTATGTTCTTGTGTGTTAGTTTAGGTTTTGATGTGTTTGTGATGTTTAGTTGGTAGATTGTGTTGGCTTGGATTGGGATTAGCTTCTTGATGGCTAATTAGTTTTGTATTTCGCATAACCATACTCAATCTATGCCTAGAACTTAGAGTTTTCTCTCACGCCCACCATGTGTTTGATGAAATGCTTGAAAGTGCTTTCATCCATATTTTTGGACGATTGACTTATGCTGAGAGGTGAGGTCAATTAGCTAGTGTGGGAGAGGGAATAGCCGAGTTCGGGACATGAAAATAGTATCCGAATTGAGTTAGGTCCGGGGTTTGCTAATTTTGTGGTCTAATTGGGCTAATCCCATGAAAATAGGTGGTTAGGCTAATTAGACTAACTCATGACCATTGAAAGAGAGGGCTTGGGTGGTCTTTGATGGTGCAACCGACCATCTCTCGTTCATGATGTAGTTTGGGTAGGTTAGGACTTGTCTTAATTAGTTGGCTCGTCCATTGGTGAAACCATAACTCCAAGTCGCTTCTTCTATATTTGTTAGCGTAGTTTAGTTTACCCTCTTTTCCTTTGATTTTGCCTAGCTCGAGACGCTTTAGTTTGCCATGGTGGTTGGAAACACAACTCTCTGCAGATGACACCCAAAGTACTCAACGATACATCTTGCACTTGGGGTTTATAAATATTAAAACTTTTTCCCTAACATATAGTCAACACGCTTCTACTACTACTACTCCGATTCCATTTCTCATTGTTGTCACCTTCCACTTGTAAAACTGAAGTTGATCCTAGTTGAGTGATGTCACTTGAATAAATGTTGCATTCCATATCCTAATAGTGTATCCTCCTATTGTCCATCCTAAAGATTCGGATCTATCAAAATTGATTTTAACGGAACCTCTTGATTGCTTCCTATTTACCCACCGAGTGCTCTTTGGCTGGATGAACGTTCGGTGGGTTTGTAAGGTTGGATGTGTTATGTGAGGTTATGTCTTACTCGTGGTTCTGCTTATGCTCTTTTTGCTCGAACTAAAGCTGCAACCGAATTAATCATTTCTTCGCAAAAATATTACCAACATTTCAATTCCATGAACAAAAGCACTCGTTCTTTTACACTTCAGAAAGGTTAACTTGTCTTTTCAACTTTAAAATCTAAACGAAACAAGTCCAATTAGCAGTTTTTTTTTTTTTTTTTCAAATTTTACAAGATCTAAACTAAACAAGTGAAATTAACACCTAAACCAAAGAAAAAGAACACCAAGATCTAGGCAGAAAAAAGAAAGAAATACAAATTA
>JACYFF010022663.1:0-24576 GCA_017589665.1 Selenicereus undatus | reverse complement strand
AACACCCCCTGCAAACAAGTCAACAGGGTGTTCGTCATCGGAGAACAACCTCTATCAGGGTGTTTGTTACTTATAACACGAAAATCAGACACCACAATTCACCCCCCTCTTGTGGAAGTATACTCTAAGATCTAACACTAAGGACGGTTGCCAACTTCATGAAGGATTAGTCTGCTTTTTCTCGGTTTCCTCCTCACTTGCTCTGGTTTGCCTTCTTGCTGGTTCGATTCTTGCTTACTTCGAATTGTGCTGTGATGTTGAATAACCGGCTTTAAACGATTGTGGTTGTAGTTTATTTGCTCTGTTGATTTGCTCGGTTATTTGCTTTGTTTATTTGGGATGGAACGTTACGACTTCTCAATTCATTTACTCTGTTTGCTTAGAATTAGTGTTAGAGTGTTCATTGAGCTGAATTGATATTACGTTCAAGTTTTGAAATAATGTGGTTAGTTAACTCTGATAAAATCATGCTTAATTCACTATTAGTTTGGTTTAATTTGGAAAAGTGATATATGGTTTAGTTTAGGTCTAGATTGTTTAGGTCATTTAAATTCTCAGTTAAAAGTAGTGCAATTAGTTTAGTTGAATCAGGTTATTAGATTGCTTTAAGTAATTCCATTTAGTTTATTCAATCAGTTAATGACCATAAAATCTCACGTCCTCCCTGAGGACCGACCCTTAATACTATGACTGACAATTGAGTATTTGAGGTTTCTTTTCTTTAGTTTAATTTTCCACCCCCCTCAAAATTGCTCAACAAGAATTATGTGCTTTATGTGATAATTTATACTCCTTTTCCCATTTTACACTCGGGTATGGTTATTTTCTTTGTTTTGAAGGATTTTAGGCCTTTCTACCCAACATTTGACCCTATACAGGTGTATTTTGACTTACCACGGATGCCTCTGAGTTGCTATGCCCTTGGAAGGATGAAGAATAGAAGAATGTCGAACCAACAGAGACCACGGTCGGTCCGTGGTGAGTCCCACAGTCCGCTGTGTCTCATTTCACCCAGAGGCTTTTTGTTCCCTCATGGTTTTTCGACTTCCTGGCAGTTTTAATGCCATGAAGTCTCGTGGCTCTTCAGCTTCCAGGACTTTCACTATAAAAAGGGCTCTTCTTTTCTCATTTCCACACACCCCATCATCTCATGTTCATTTCATGTTGCTATCTTAGATTAGTGTAGATTAGATTAGAGAGAGAATGAGTTGAAGTGAAGATTTGCAAGGATTCAACCCCGGGCTTGCAACGAAGGTTCAAGCGCAATCTTGGCCGAACATCTCTTTTCTCTTCTCCCTTCTCTTCTCTTTTCTCTTTAGATTTACCATTTTAGTTTGTTTAATTTTATCATGTTTAAGTAGTTTTATTTTGTCTAGGGATATAGTAGTTTATGAAAGTGTTGTTGGATTATATTTTAATTTATAGAATTGTGCTTATTTCATGATTGGTTTGATTTAGTTCTATCAAGTGTTACTTACATTGTGAGTGGATTTGTGGCCAAAATTTACTTGCACACTTGAAACAGTCGAGTGAACATTCGGAAGACGACATTTGATTGTTGGACTGCTTGAATAGACAAAGCATAACTTCATCTTGTAATAGCCATTTATATGTTAGGAGGGCTAGTAAGTAATCGAAAATATTAAACTTGGATTAAGTCAAATTAGTTTGAAAGAACGACATTTGATTAGTTTAGACAAATGTAGTTGATTTCGAAAGAATAGACTGAATTTCTGTATAAATTGTTGTTCCTCGAAATTAATCAATTAGAGAAAGGCACATGTTTATCATTTTGATTTAATTTCCTTTCATAACTACAAAAATTCCTAGGTGTTTTTCCCATATTTGATTTAGAAAAGTTTATTTGCAGCTGTTAATTCGAAACCATTTTAACTTGAATTCGCTTAGCATATCTTGAGGGATTATAAGGCAGTAGTTTGATCTAGTCTTTGTGGGATCCACCTTGAATAGCTACAATGCCACTGTGCGCTTGTGGGCCTGTTAAGTTTTTGAGTTTGATAAGTGTTTAAAGTATATATCATTTTAGGGTCACTTTGCTACATTTTTAGGGACAATTATGTGCTTTATGTGATAATTTATACTTCTTTTCCCATTTTAAGCTCGGGTATAGTTCTTTTCTGTGTGCTGTAGGATTTTAGGAGTTTCTACCCAGCATTTGACCCTATATAGGTGTATTTTGACTCACCATGGATGCCCCTTAGTTTCTATGCCCGTGGAAGGAAGAAGAATACAGGAATGTCAATCCAACAGAGGCCACGGTCAGTCCGTGGTGAATTCCACGGTCCGTGGTGTCTCAGTTCACCCTAAGGTTTTTGTTTCCTCATGGCTTTTCGACTTCCTAGCAGTTTTAATGCCATTAAGTCTCGCGGCTCTTCAGTTTCCAGGACTTTCACTATAAAAAGGCCTCTTCTTTTCTCCTTTCCACACACCCCATCATCTTATCTTCATTCCATTTTGCTCTCTTAGATTAGTGTAGATTAGATTAGAGAAAGAGTGAGTTGAAGTGAAGATTTGCGAGGATTCCACCCCGGACTTGTAACGATGGTTCAAGCACGATCTTGGATGAGCATCTCTTTTCTCTTCTCTTTTCTCTTTAGATTTATCATTTTAGTTTGTTTAATTTTATCGTGTTTGAGTAGTTTTATTTTGTCTAGGGATTTAGTAGTTCGTGAAAGTGTTGTTGGATTATGTTTTAATTTATAGAATTGTGCTTATTTCATGATTGGTTTGATTTCGTTCTATCAAGTGTTATTTACATTGTGAGTGGATTTGTGGCCAAAATTTACTTGCATACTTGAAACAATCGAGTGATCATTCGAAAGACGACATTTGATTGTTGGAATGCTTGAATAGACATAGCATAACTTCGTCTCAAAAGAGAGATTTATATGTTAGGAGGGCTAGTAAGTAATCGAAAATATTAAACTTGGATTAGGTCAAATTAGTTTGAAAGAATGACGTTTGCTTTGTTTAGGCAAATTTAGTTGATTTCGAAAGAATAGACTGAATTTCTGTATAGATTGCAATTCCTCAAAATTTCTATATTGATTCAATTCCCTTTCGTAACTATGAAAATTCTTAGGCGATTTTCCCATATTTAATTTAGAAAAGTTTATTTGCAGTTGTTAATTCGAAGCCATTTGAATTTGGATTCGCTTAGCATATCTTGAGGGATTATAACCTAGTAGTTTCATCTCATCTCTGTGGGATCGACCTTGAATAGCTACAACGCCACTGTGCGCTTGCAGGCCTATCAAGTTTTTGGCGCCATTACCAGAATAATGAAGTTTAGAAAAATTTATAGATAAAACAAACAATGGCAAATTTTCATTTTCCCTAATTCGAGTATGAATTATTTTAGAGGTATTTTAAGCGTTTGAATGTGTTTCTTGCTCAATGTGCTTATTGTGTGGATAAATGGGAAATTTAGACTTCGTTGATGAGGGTGTGAATAGTAAAACTTGTACTCTTTTAGGGTATTTGGATTTTCATGGTAGAAATGTTGATGATGCATGGTATTTGCTTAAGTGGATTGCTTGGGATTTATTTGAATTTGAAAAGGCTAGTCTTATCCCTAGATATTCATTTCCTGATCCTTGCACATTCTATTGTAGATCTTATTATGCTCCTTTTTGGTGTGATTTCTGTAATTCTTTTGGCCATGATATAAATTCATGTCCTTATTATGTATGTTATACTCAACCTTATTTTGCATCACCCATAGACAATACTGAAGTTGTCCTGACCATAAATGATTCATCCTTCCCTTTAGCTAAGTGCATGGGGATTGAGGTGGGTGAGCCTTTTGGGGGAGTTGCTAGGTTTGATGTTGTTGGTGCATGTTTTGAGTTACAAGATACTTTAAAGGAGGTGTATGATCTAGTTGAGACTTCTTTGGAGGGGACGCGTGATGTGTTTATGCATAAGGAGTCTTCTAGCCTTGGTTTTGATAATATTGTTCTCCCTAATCCTCTTGATCATTCCCATATTTCACCTATGTATTTACAACCCTCTCCTTCCCCTAAATATGACATTGTTGAGCCCAATGATAATCCTAAGATTTGTGATCCTAATGTTGATTTGGGTTGTGAGGATGACGTGCTTGGTGGGCAAGTTGACCATTTTGTGTCCCTAGGTTGCTTTAGGGGGTTTAATGCCTCTCTTGATCCATATTACGTGTTCCTGGAGGACTTGCCTAGGAAAATAATGTGGACTACACTCTTTAATCCTTTCTATGATTTTTCTAAGGCTACTGATAAGGTTAAAAGGATATTAGTTGTCTTTGATGTGATTTTTGTTATTTCCTCTTACCTTTTATTTTGTGAATTGTGGTCCCAGGAGTTTGATAAGCTCTTGTTTACTTTAACAGTGTCTGCTTTCACGAGCCAAGTCTTGAAGATGTGACGGAGTGACTAATGCTCCATGAGTTGCATTTGCAAAAAGGCCTTAGCTTAGGTGCACTCTGCACCTAACCTCGTGAGATTATTAGGTTTTGTTTCCTTTCCCTTCTCTTACTTTCTTTCGTTTGAATAATAATGCTTTATCTAAGCATGGGGGAAGGTTAGCTTTATGTTTTTCATTTTGGTAATTAATTTGCTTACATATTAGAGCATATAGTTTTTGATTTATTTTTGTTTGCATTAGTGTGTTACATTTAGTTGATTTTTAAGTTTGCATATAGTATTACATGTTGGGATGGTGTGAGATAACCTCCAATGATGCTTTTTGCTAGGCAAAATAGCTTTCATGAGTTTGAGTAACTTTTGGCATGTAATCCCTTTTGGTGCTACACTTAGTGAAGGTTTTGTAAATACTTCTTGTTTTGACCCTTGTCTTGTTTGAGAACTTTGTTATCCCTAGAGTCATTAGCACTAATGTTTGTACATTGGAATTACTTTATGTGTTTAATGAGACTTTGGTAGATATCTCGTGAGATTTTGAGCCTTATATGGACTAATCATTATGTTTAGTCTCATATTTCTTTCATGTGTGTGACTCTTCCATGTTGCATCTCTAGAACTTGCCTAGATTTTTGTTCAAAACCACATTCGCATGTGCATAGTTGATGATATGATAGAGGGATTCTTTGTTGTTGATCAGTTTGGGCACATAGCCAAATAGCATACCCTTGTATTGCATGTTTATTCCCTTTACTAGTCCCTTTAAGCTTATATCTGTTTTTGTTGTGATCCCTTCATATTAGCCCTTGGCCAAACACATATTTCTAATTGCCATTTTCTATTATATGCCCACATTGAGGGCAATGAGTGATTCCAGCATAGGGGAGTTAGTCGTTATATTTTGATTTCATCTCCCAAAAAAAAGGGGAAATATCATAAAAAAACAACAAAAAAAACAACAAAAAAAACAATAAAAAAAAGAGCAAATGAAAAAAAAAGAAGAAAAAAAACTCCGTGATTGGCATTGGATATGTAAAAAGCTTGTGTTTCTTTTTTTAACTCGTTTCCTATTTGATTCATTTGGTGTATGTTCATTGCATTTTGAGGTCTGGAGTGTTGGTAAACTTTATAATTGCTTGGTTTTGTTGGTTGCTCCCTAGTCACTTGGCTAAGTAGCTCCACATTGTCCTAAATGCATTTGTCCACTCCTTTCCCTTAACCCTTCTAGCCCACGTTACAACCCTATCAAAGTCCTCTTGATTATCTTGTGCATATTGTATTTTAATGGTGGAGAATTTAAGAGCCTCATCAAGCATATGACAAATTGTATCTTTGGAATGAGTCTTGAGCGAAGCTGTGATATATTTCAAACACATGAGCAAGAGAGATCCACATTGTGCAAAGTGAGGTTCTACTAGTCCATATGGCTCTACTCAATTCCATGTGCTTGCATAACATGCTTTGTGGTTCTTTTAGGGTGATCAAGTTTGATGTTGAGCTTCCGGTCTTATACTTTTTCGAAAACCTTATTTTCCTTCTGATTTTGAAATATTTTGTGCACTACTTGGGGTTGCTGTTTATTGTTATTCTTGCTTGTGATATGCTATGATTTGCCTGCTTTTAGGAGTTTGTTATGTTTTGAGGCCTAGATGCATATTCCCTGGTTAGTTTTCTCTAGTGTTTGCTAGAGGAGAAGCAATGGTTTAAGCATGGGGGAGTTCGATAAGTGCTTAAAGTGTGTATCATTTAAGGGCCATTTTGCCATATTTTTAGGGAAAATTATGTGCTTTATGTTATAGTTTATACTCTTTTTTCCATTTTATGCTTGGGCATGGTTCTTTTATGTGTTTTACAGGATTCTGGGCCTTTTTACTCTCGTTTTCACCTATAAATGAGTGTATTTTGACTCCCCAAGGAGGCCCCTGAGTTGCCATGCCGGTGGAAAGAAGGAAGAAGAGAAGAATATTGAGGCAGTGGACACCATGGTCGGTCTGTGGTGAAGGCCACTGTCCATGGTGTCTTTATTTTCTGGCGAGCCTTTCTATTTTCTCACGGCTTTTCGACTTCCTGGCAGTTTTAATTCCATTAGGTCTCGTGGCTCTTTGGTTTCTAGGACTTTCACTATAAGAAGGGGTCTTCTCTTCTCATTTTCGCACATCCAGCACTCCATCATCTTATCTTCATTTCCATTTTCTTCTCTTAGATTAGAAGGAGGGAGAGTGAGTTGACGTGAAGATTTGCAAGGATTCCAACCCGGGCTTGCAACGACGGTTCAAGTGTGATCTTGGCTGAGCATCTCTTTTCTCTTCTCTTCTCTTCCCCTTTCTCTTTAGATTTATCATCTTAGTTTGTTTAATTTTGTCATGTCTGAGTAGTTTTCTTAGTCTAGGGATTTAGTAGTTTTTAGAATTGTTATTGGATGATGTTTTAATTTATAGAATTTTCTTATTTTCATGATTGGTTTGATTTCGTTCTATCAAGTGTTATTCATGTTGTGAGTTGATTTTTGGCCAAAATTTGCTTGCACATTAGACACTAGAAACAATCGAGTGAACATTCGAAAGACGACATTTGGTTGTTGGATTGCTTGTTAGAACCTATCGTTGCTTCGTCTCGAAAGAGAGATTGTCAAGTTGGGAGGACTCGAATTAAGTAATCGAAAATATTAAACTTGGATTAAGTCGAATTAGGTTAAAAGAGCGACATTTGCGTAGTTTAGGCAAATTTAGTTAATTTTGAAATAATAGACTAAATTTTTGTATAGATTGCAATTCCTCGAAATTAATCAATTAGAGAAAGGCACATGTTTATCATTTTGATTCAATTCTCTTTCATAACGGCGAAAATTCCTAGGCGTTTATCTATTCTTTCGAAATCAATCAAATTTGCCTAAACTAAGCAAATATCGTTCTTTCAAACTAACTTGACTTAATCTAGGTTTAATATTTTCGATTACTTACTAGCCCTCCTAACATATAAATGTCTCTTTCGAGGCGAAGTTATGCTAAGTCTATTCAAGCAATCCAACAACCACATGTCGTCTTTCGAATGTTCACTTGACTAGTTAAATTTTGGCCACAAATCCACTAACAACATGAATAACACTTGATAGAACAAAATCAAACCAACCATAAAAATAAGCACAATTCTATAAATTAAAACATAATCTAATAACAATTCGACAAACTACTAAATCCCTAGGCAAAATAAAACTATTTAGTCATGATTAAATTAAACATCTAAAATGATAAATCTAAACAGAAGAGAAGAGAAGAGGGAAGAGAAAGAGATGTTCAGCGAAGATCGCGCTTGAAACATCGTGCAAACTCAGGGAGGAATCCTTGCAAATCTTCCCTTCAACTTTATCTCACTCTCCCTCAAATCTAAATTAATCCTAATCTATTTGAAGAGAGGAAATGAGTATAAGATGAGATGATGGGGTGTGGATGTTGAAATGAGGGTGAGAAAGCACTCCTTTTTATAGGGAAATTCAAGGAAGATGAATAACCACGCGTAATAATGGAAAAATAATAGCTAGAAAGTTAAAGAGCTTGCGAGAAAACAAAGAGCCTCGCAGGAAATGAAGACACCACGAACCGTAGCATCCACCACAGACCGATTGTGGTGTCCACTGCCTTGACATTCTTATGTTCTTCTTTCTTTCCATGGGTATGGCAACTCAGAGGCATCCGTGGTGAGTCAAAATACACTCAACGAGGGTCAAAGCAAGGGCAAAAAGGTCCAAAACTTGCAAAACACAGAAAAGAACCATACTCGAGCGTAACCTGGGAAAAGGAGTATAAATTATCACATAAAGCACATATTTTTCCCTAAAAATGGAGCAAAATGACCCTAAAATGATGTACACTTGATAGACTAAGCTTGATACACACTGCTGTAAGTGCACGGGTATTTATAGTATAGACAAAGATATCATTCCTTAGGCACTAAAGTAATATATTGAACCCAGTCTTGTTAGAATGTGCTAAGAGAAACTCAATTTCAAGTGGATTTGACTAACTATTGCTAGTAAATTTTTCTAAATCAATAAGAGAAAGGCGTTTAGGAATTTTCGCGGTCATAGAAGAGAATTGGATTAGAATTAATAAACATGTGCTATTCTCAAATTGGTTGAGTCCGAGGAATTGTAATCTTGTCAAGAAACTTGATCTATTCTTTCAAAATCAATCAAATTTGCCTAAATTACGCAAACGTCGTTCTTTTAAACTAATTTGACTTAATCCAATTTTAGAATTTTCGATTACGTACTAACCCTCCTAACATATAAATCTCTCTTTCGAGATGAAGTTATGCTGTGCCTAATCAAGCAGTCCAACAACCAAATGTCGTCTTTCGAATGTTCACTCGATTGTTTCAAAATTTTGGCAAAAAATCTACTAACAACGAGAATAACACTTGATAGGATGAAATCAAACCAAATATGAAAATAAGCACAATTCTTTAAGAGTAAGAACATGATTCAATAACAATTCCAAAACCACTAAATTCCTAGACTAAGAAAACTATTAAGACATGATTAAAGATAAACTCACCAAAAAGATCGACGAAATCTTGAGCGGAAGGGACTCGACTGAGATGGCCTTCACCAAGGGCTTGGAACCGCCTCAGAATCAAAACTTTCACTCAAAACTAAACTAAGAACAAAATTAGATAGAAAGCTAATCTAAACTAAACTACTTGCTTTGCAAATGAAGTTGAGTGTGTTGAGTGTGTGTGCTGGAACGCTACAGAACATCTCTATTTATAGAGAACTTTGGTTCCAACAGTTACAGGGAACCACAGACCGTGGGCTCCAACACGGGCTGCCCGTGGTTAGTGTTGGATCTGGAATTCTGCTCTTTCTTTGATCTACGGTTGTGGCAACTTGTAAGACCCACCTTCGTTATTTCTATATTAAGTTGCCTGCATTACCTTTTTATGTTATAAAATCGTATTTTAGTAACTATATGAGTTAATTGATTATCGATGTGCTTTTGAAAACTATAATTTTATAAAAAGGGATTTTTATCGCTATTATTGATTTCAAAGTTAATTCGTGTTATTTATGTCTTTAAATTATACTGATAGTTTAATTTAGTCGTTAAACGATTAATTCCATTAAAAAGAACGACTATTTGATTAATGTTATTATTGACGTTACTTATTTATAAAATGTTTGAATCAATGCTAACCCGAGTTTTTAAAATCGTTTTCCATTTTACTTAATCGATTTCCAACGTTTGAACTGAAATGTTCGTCATGGGTCGTTTCAACCCGAGTTTAGCCAAACCACTAACGAGTACGAGACCAGGAATTAGTTGAATGACGTTATTAAGCCAAAAAAAAAAAAGGAAACAAAAGGAGGGGGGAGGCTCTCGGGCCTGAGACCCGAAATCAGGACCCCGACCCTCTCTCTCTCTCTAACTCGCGACCCTCTCCCTCTCCTCTGCATCTCCTCTCCGCCTTCCTCACGCAAAACCGCCACCACCAACACCACTGCCGTTGCCGGCGAGCCCCACGGTGGTCCCCGCGTGCAGCAGAGCACCACCAACCCGTTTTACCCACCTTTCTCTGCGAATCGAAGCCAAAGCCCCCGCGTTTGCTTTCCGAATCCGACTGAGCCCAGTAGATTTGGAGCATGCTAGGTGAGTTTCGAACCTCTTCTCTTCTATAAGTTGGATTCTCACCCTAATCCCATCTCAATTGTGCCTAAATTGCTAGAAATCCCGAGTTAGGGTTTTGGGTGAGGTCGAGTTAGGCGCGAATTGGGCCTTGTTCGTGCGTGGTGAGCAAGAACCGAAGGGTTAGTGTTGTTCGAGCACCTAGAGTCGAGCCCAGCAGCTTTGGTCGAATCCCTAGCTTGGAATCGAGGTGGGTGTTCCTCCCTCCTAAGTAATATTAATTTCGAAACTGATTTTCGGTAATTAGATGTTGCATGACGAATTAGAGTTAGCTAGATTTGCTAGAAATGTCAAGAAATGGGTTGTGCATGTTCAAATTCGAATTATTGAGTTAGTTTATGCTTGAGTTTGTAATTCGATGTAAATTATGTGCGAATAAAAGGAACCATGCATGTAAAGAGATTAATTTGAAGTTATAAAGGTGTAGTTAGCTTGAAATTGATTAGAATAAGCTAAGGTTTAAAAAGAATCGAAAACGAAGTTGTTTTGACATGTTTAGTCTTGATTCGAGTAACTAGCGATTCCTGAAAATGGATTAATTTTGAGGTTATGAAGGCGTAATTAGTTTGAATATGACTAAAGTGAGCTATGGTTTTAAAAGAATCGAAAACGAAGTTGTTTTGATATATTTAGCCTTGATTCGAGTAATTAGCGATTCCTGAAAGTGGATTAATTTTGAGGTTATAAAGGCGTAGTTAGCTTGAATACGACTAAAGTAAGCTAAGGTTTTAAAAGAATCGAAAACGAAGTTGTTTTAATATATTTAGCGTTAATTCGAATAATTAGCGATTTATGAAAATGGATTCATTTTGAGATTATAAAGACATAGTTAATTTGGAAACAACCTAAGAATGTTTCAAATCGATATATGTTTAGTTGATTGGTTATATTTTGAAGATGACATGTTTAGTTGATCTATTATGCCTTGTTTAGTTTAAATTGGTTCGTTAAGCATTATTCCAAGTTAAGGCAATATAGATGTATGCGTATATGTGGCTGAAAGGTGCTGTTTGCACAGGTAAGAGCCTAATTCTTCCCCTTTTTAATAAGTCCTTGTGATAACATATTATGAAAAATAAATTGATGAAACGAGCTAGTAGTTGGATGGTTTGAGGATAACATTATGAGCGTTTGAGGTCTTGTGTGTACGGTGAAAGTGAGGAGGGAGACTGGGTTGTGAATTAACCGCAATCGTGTGGATTGCGAGGCCATGTGTGGCTTATTGTGTTGAATTGTTATGATTGATATGAAGTGCTCAAATGTGATATATGTGATATAAATGTGCTTAAATGCTTAGACTGCATTATATGCATAAGAGTGAGTTTTTAAAGAAAGATTTCATGTTTTGAAATCATAGTAGCCATAACTATTATTGCATGATGGCCTATTTTAAGTAAATGAAAGCAGTTTTGGGAGTGAACTCGCTTGAACGGGGGAATCCCTAAAGAGTTTTACAAAAGCGTGAGTTGTATGATAAAAGATTTCGCTGTGAGAGGCAGCAGCAAACTTATTAGTCGTTAAGACCAAGTTTAAATGGCTAAGATAAGTGCATAGGGACATCAGATAGGGAGTGAACTCGCTTGAACGGGGGAATCTCTATATAGCCTAGGGCGTAGTCCCTAGAGACCCCGACGAGGGTTAAGGTCCAAAAGTTTAGTTGCCATCCCGGGTGTAAGAGCTTAGGGGATTGAGTGTAGATCTCTCCCAACCGGCACTTCATGATCTTAACCCCAGAAATAGTTTATTATTCAATATGAAAAGCAGTTGGCACTTTGCCTTTGAAATGTTTCAGCAAGAAAGTTTAAAGGGTCATTATATGACCAAGATGAAAGAAAAGAGTTTTTAAGAGCCTCAAGAGGCTAACATAAGAGTTTTAAGAGCCTAAAAAGGCTAACAGAAGAGTTTTAAGAGCCTCAGTGGCTAAATGAAGTGTTTTCAGCAAAAGAAAGAAAGTTTCTTATGTGTGACATATGCATGTTCTATATGAATGAGTTATGTTTTCATACGAACATGTCTATACCCGAAACTTCAAGCATATAAAAGTAAAGAATATGCGATTTCATAGTGTACAAGCATTATAGATGAAAAGCATGTGTTCTCAAGTGAGCAAGTAGCCATGTTTGTTTCCATGATGATCATGTGGTGACTTCTTGAAGTACCTATTGAACATATAAGTGATAGTGCATCCCATGTTTTGTTTAGGATCACATGATATGTAAGCAAGTCCCTGATATGCCACCTTTATTGAAACTAAGAACCTATCATGAAACTGAGAACCTATCATGTTTAAGTGGTTGAAAACTATAACATGTAGCTTATTGTTATAACTATAGTGTGACCTAAATGTCATTAAGGGGACATTATGAGTTATATTCATGAAAAGAGAGTTATGTGTTTAGCCTCGTTGCTTACCTAAGTGTTTAATTGCCTGTAGTTAAGAAGTTTGGTTATTTAAGGGCCTAGAAATATGTTAAGTGGTGGGTAAGTGAAGCTTATGGTTAGTGATGTTTCTATAAGAACTTCGTAAATGCCTATTATGATATTATAGTATGAATACGTGTTATGTGATTAGTAAGATATTATTGCCTGCAATGGTTTTGGTTTTAAGGGGGTTAGGGGACACTCACTGAGCGTGTGGTTGCTCATCCCACTATTCTTTCCCCTTTTCCCCCAGGTTTTCTTTATGACAGGAAGAAGTGGAGTCAGCTGGAATTGATTATTGCTTACAAGATGTCATTTGTGCCAACTTATGTGTTTACTAAAGTCATGTAAAGCCCTTTTTAGTTTGTAAACGTTTGTAAACAGTATTCTAAGTTCATGTAATGCATATTGGTTATGAGTCGCTCTGTATGGCCATATGAGCCAACCATCCGGTCAGTTAGATGTCTTTTGGTTGAAGTTGGTTGTGTTTTGGGATGTAAACCCCATACTCCGATTGTGTGAACCGTTGAGTTGTATCTTTTACTGTTTCTGTATTAATGATCTATTATGTTTGGTGTACTCCGAGCGGGTGGCTCGTCGAGTTATAAACTCCGGCGTGTGGCCGTTGAGTTATGTTTTAAATGTTTACGCTTCCGTCGATTTACAGGGACTTTTGTAAGGCGTTTAGCCTGGGAACGTTCAGTTTTCAGGGGAGATTCTGTCCGTTTCGTCCCAAAATTTAAGTAAGAAGTTAGGAAAACGTAACGCTTTCGGCCCTAGGGGCTGGGGGTGTTACACAACTCAAGGATGATCGTAGAGTAGGTCAAAACATAGCCAATATTGAAGGGCAAATGCTAAGTGAAAAGACTAAAAATCCTGCAACACACATAAAACAACTACACCCAAGTGTAAAACGAGAATATGAGAGTAAATAACATCATTAAGCACAAAATTCTCCTAAAAATGAGGCAAAATAGCCCTAAAAAGATGTACATATAAAGCATTTATCAAATTATCCCATACTTAAACTGTTGCTTGTCCCCAAGCAATGCAAGGATTAAAGATATACATAGCCTCCTTAGGATAGACATAGATAACATTCAAATGACAAGAACAATCCAAAGGTAATGCAAAAATATTATTAGCAAACAGAATAGGGAATGAAATTTCAAAAACACTTAATAGACCATGATGCAAAACTTGGACCAATCGTCCTCCAAATTGTCAAATACAATCATTCCGGCACACGAAACTAGTAAGACTAGCAATGCCAGTAGAACCTCACTATAGTTATGTGGCACTCAGCACTCATGTGTTTGACAATGTGTAAATATGAGGGTTCTCTCAATTCTCATTCCTTTGACACAAGTCTTCCATAAGCTTTACAAGATTCTCAAATTCGCCACCACTAAAATGCAAATACACTACACAATCATCAAGACTTTCATAGGGATGTAACGGGGCTCAGGGTAAAGGTAAGAGGGGAATAAAAGTTTTTGGAAATGAGGAGCTAAAAGCTATAGACTAAGAACTTAAACAATTACAATGCATCATACTACATCCTCGTTGAACCATATCAACTCATCAACAAACCAAATCCCAAAATTAAAAGAGATAGAGTCAAATATCACAAATATCTTTCATTCCCACCAAGGCTAATCACTTTCTTCAAAATATTTTTTTCCGCTTTTGTTTATTTTTTTCTCTTTTTTTTTGCTATTTTTTCCAAAGAGGAATAGCCAAGGGAATTCCATAATCAACTCTAAAATCGAACTCTTCTCTAAACTTTACACAATAAAATAGGGATTTATTAATATCTCACAACCCTGCAACAAACAACCAAATTACACCACAAGATATCATTCCAACTTACTAACGCCCTATCAAACTTGATGCAAGAGAATAGAACACTCCTCTAGCCTTGGCTTAAGGGTAAGACAAGTATTTGGTCATGGTCTAAAAGTAGGATGTTCAAATCAAGAAAAAACAGTTACAGGCTCAAAGGGGCTAACAAAGGATAAAATACATAGCAAGGGTGGCTATTTGGCTGTGGGTTTCAAATAAATCAAAGAAAGAAAAATGCCTCAATCATATTGTCTAAATATATATGCGAAATGTGATCTTGAATGAGAATCAAAGCAAGTTCTTGAGAAATGATGTCAAGGTAGAGTCACCTATGAAAGAAAATATGAGACTACTAATGATAAACAGTCTCTAAAGGATCAAAGCCTCACGGGACATCTACCACAGTCAAACCTAGCTAACAAGCAAACACATGCCAGAATTTCATGTAAGGACTTATAGGGAAAATCAGTTCGCATCCAACATGTGGTCAAAACACAGAATTTAGTTCAAAAACTCATTCGCAAAATTTTATGCACAATTTGGGCGAATCAAAAGATCAAACTAACCAAAGAAAGCTACCAAATCTATAAAAATCACGATGGGAGGATTTTTTAAATATTTTTTTAGATGCATGTATACTAAAATGCAAAAGAAACTAACAAAAGAAAGAAACTAAAATGCAACCTAGAACAAAATTAAATGCATTATTTAAAGAAAACTAAAACAAAAACTACAAAAGCTACCACTAAAAATATGTACAAAACAAAAACAAACACACTAGACAGTAAAAAAAACAAACAGGCATCAAGCACCAAATGTAATAACCTACTCACTCCCCCATGCTTGAATCACACATTGCCCTTAATGTGGGCACATCAAAATAAAAGGGAAGGGAGTAGGAGAAATCAGAATCAGAGAGGAGGAGGGGAGGATGATGGGGTGGTTGACCATATGAGATATATATGCCAATCTCGGCAGGTCTCTAGACACACCCTATAGTTTTGGAAATATTGCGTCTGGGAGGCAAGCAACCCACGAAGTTGATCATGGCGCTCTTGGACAAACTCCTGAAGAGCACCACTCTTTGAAGCTACAAAGGCCCAAAGGGAACCTTGCTCCTTTGGAATGGACCTAAGGGTGTCTTGAATATCCGAATAGTTAGGTGGGGGCGGTTGAGAGGAAGAACTACATCCTGCTTGACGAGAGTGAGGGGCGGGTGGTAGGGTACGGGTCGAACAACCTCGTCATCACCAAGCACCCAGTAAAGGTTACCTCGGTGAAGCGAAGTAGTACGATCGACATTGGGCAGCGGAAAAAGTCAATCCCCAGGGTACATCTAACACAAGCGGCTAGCCTCAACTTTGCAAAATTTCAAAATCTCAAAAGCAGCTTGGTCAAGCCGCTCAGACTCAGAAACTCTATCCTCGGGATTGGGCTCCGCACCCAAGAATCTAGCAATACAAGTTATTATTCCATTTGTGACTATCATATCTTTTGTGCTAACATTAGCACTATGCAATTGCCTAGCTAAGAATGAACCAATCAACTGGGTCACCATCAAGCGTATATGACAAAAAGTCCAACTCAGAAAGTCTCAGGACATTTAGATTGTCGTCCCCAGCAAACAAAGAACAAGCAAGGCTACGTTGAGCTACTCTAATGCAGGGGTTCGTAATATGCGTGCATTTCGATGGACTGGGACTGTACCTAACACTCCATGAAAGTTTATCTTAAAATGCATTTGGGTTGAATTTGCAGGGGACTTGAAGGTGCGATATATCCATACTAGGTAGAAAACCAAAAATACTGTCGAAGGTACCTAATTTCAGTTCATACAACTGTCCCTGTCAATAAAACGATATATATACGGCTTGACATTGAGGTCCTCTAGTGACCTCGACATAGAGTGTACTTAAAAATTCTAAGGTTAGGTCCCTATATGTATGCTCTTTCAGTTCTAAAAAGTGGCTCATACCACTTCTAGCAAACAACCAATGAATATCATCCAACCTTCCCAATCGTGCTAACAAATCCTCATCATAGTATCTAGTTGCTACTAGTACACGTTCATTCAAACAGTTATACTTAGCAATATGATCAGGATGAGTCAAACCAAGAGGGTGAATAATGTTACCTCTAGCACGCATATTGTTGACGTTCTGGACATTCTTTAAGGTCAGAGTGGTGCTTGACTTGATGAACAAACTCCTTGGTGCTCCTCTACCTTTTGTTTGGTGCCATGGTTAGAAAACTTAACCAAAAACAAAACTAAAACCAAAAGTAAGAACTAAAGCCTAGAAAATTGAAGAAAATAAGTAAAAATGTGAAGAATTAGGGAGAGAAAAGGATGGGTATGGTGGATGAATGAGGATGAGATGAATTTTGAAGGTGAAGAAGAAATGAGATGAGAATTTGTGGATGGAATGGGGAGATTAACTAAAAGGAAGGAATTTGGTACGAAAATGAAGAAAAATGAGGATGATTTTGAGGGGGATTGAAGTTATTGGTTATGGAGGTTTTAGAAAGAGATAATGGAGGAAGAGAGAGAAAGTGTCGAGTTGAAGAAGAAGAAGAAGAAGTGAGGGGGAGGGGAACAGGCATCGCAGTAAAAAACCTAGACCGCGGCTGGTAGCAGCCCGCCGTGGACGGTGGGGTCCACCACGGACAGTCCGTGGCATCTGCTGCTACTCACCTGAATATGTAAACAACTTGAGATTACTCACCTACAAAGGGATCAAGTTTTCCGTATCAGCTGTGATTACTAACATTGAACCACCAGGATCAAGGTTTTATCTACTACAATCACTTACAATGAAGAAGTTTATCCCCTATCAGCTATGCGCTGTATCAAGTTTTTATTTTCATGATTGGAACTTGCGGTAGTGTTGATCAAGTTTTAGTTCTTACTTTGGTTTTAGTTTTGTAACCATGGGACCAAACAAAAGGCAAAGGAGCACCAAGGAGGTTAGTTCGTCAAGTCAAGCACCACCCCATCCTCCTCCACCTCCTCATATCTGATTCTGATTTCTGCTACTCCCTTCCCTTTTATTTTGATGTGCCCACATTGAGGGTAATGTGTGATTCAACCATGGGGGAGTGGGTGGGCTATTACACTTGGCGTCTGATGCCTGTTTGTTTGTCTTTTTTTTTTTTTTTTCTGTTTGATGTGTCTGTTTTTGCTTTGTACATATTTTTAGTGGTAGCTTTTGCAGTTTTTGTTTTAGTTTTGTTTAAATAATGCATTTAGTTTTCTTCTAGGTTGCATTTTAGTTTCTTTCTTTTGTTAGGTTCTTTTGCATTTTAGTATGCATGCATCTAAAAAAAAAAAACCCTTCGATGATGATCTTTATATATTTGGGAGCTTTCTTTGGCTAGTTTGATCCTTTGATTCGCCCAAATTGTGCATAAAGGTTTACGAATAAATTTTTGAACTAAATTCTACGTTTTGACTATATGTTGGATGCGAACTGATTTTCCCCATAAGTCTTTACATGAAATTTTCGCGTGCGTTTGCTTGTGAGCTAGTTTTGACTGTGGTGGGTGTCCCTTGAGGCTTTGATCCTTTAGAGACTATTTATCATTAGTGGTCTCATATTTTGTTTCATGTGTGAATCTTCCTTGACACCATTTCTCTAGAACTTGCTTTGATTCTCATTCAAGATCACATTTCGTATATGCATCTAGGCAATATGATTGAGGCATTTTTCGTTCTTTGATTTGTTTAAACCCCACTGCCAAATAGCTACCCTGGTTGTGTATTGTATCCCTTATTAGCTCCTTTGAGCCTGTATCCATTTTTTCTTGATTTGAAGCTCCTATTATAACTCATGGCCAAATACTTGTCTCACCTTTAAGCCAAGGCTAGAGGAGTGTTCTATTCTTTTACATCAAGTTTGATAGGGCGTTAGCAAGATGGAATGATCTCTTGTGGTGTAATTTGGTTGTTTGGTGCAGGGTTGTGAGATATTGATAAATCCTTGTGTTTATTGTGTAAAGTTTAAAGAAGAGCTAGAGTTTAAAGTTCGTTATGGATTTTCCCCTTGGCTATCCCTTCTGCGGAAAAAAAAATAACAAGTGCTTACAAAAAGAAAAAAAAAAAACACAAAAAAAAGGTACAAAAAAAAGAGAAGCAAAGCAAAAAAAATATTTCAAAGAAAGTGATTAGCCTTGGTGGGAATGAAAGATATTTGTGATTTTCGACTCTATCTCTTTTCATTTTGGGATTTAGTTTGTTGATGAGTTGACATAGTTCTAGGAGGATGTAGTATGATGCATTCGAATTGTTTAAGCTCTTAGTCTATGGCTTTTAGCTCCTCATTTGCAAATCCCCTCTTACCTTTACCCTAAGCCCTGTTACACCCTGATGAAAGTCCTCATGATTGTTTAGTGTATTTGCATTTTAGTGGTGGCGAATTTGAGAATCTTGTTAAGCTTATGGTAGATTTGTGTCAAAGGAATGAGATTTGAGAGAACCCTCATATTTGTACACTGTTAAACACATGAGTGCTGAGTGCCACATAACTATAATGACGTTCTACCGGCCTTGTTAGTCTTACTCGTTTCATGTGCCAGAATGATTGTATTTGACAATTTGGAGAACGATTGGTTCAACTTTTGCATCATGGTCTATAAAGCGTTTTTGAAATTTCATTCCCTATTCTATTTGCTAATAATATTTTTGCATCTTTTTGGACTACCTTTGGATTATGCTTGCCATTTGAATGTTACCTATGTCTATCCTGAGGAGGCTGTGTATATCTTTAATTCTTGAATTGCTTGAGGACAAGGAACAGTTTAAGCATGGGGGAATTTGATAAGTGATTTATATGTACATCTTTTTAGGGCTATTTTGCTTCCTTTTTAGGAGAATTCTGTGCTAAATGATGTTATTCACTCTCCTATTCTCGATTTATGCGTGGGTGTAGTTGTTTTATGTATTTTGCGGGATTTTTTGTCTTTTCACCCAACATTTGCCATTTAATGGCTATGTTTTGACCTCTCCCACGGTCATCCATGAGTTGCCACGACCTTAGAGCAAAGAATGAGAAGAACTCCAAATCCAGTAAAGACAACAGTAAGCCCACGGTGGAGCCCACAGTCCGTGTTGTGCCTGTAATTGTTGCATCTTCATTTTCCCTTGGTTGTGTGGCTGAGATCAATCGAAGTGCTCTATAAATAGAGATGTTCTGCAGTGTTCCAGCACACACATTCAACACTCTCAACTTCATTTGCAAAGTAAGTAGTTTAGTTTAGATTAGTTTTGTCTCTTATTTTGTTCTTAGTTTAGTTTTGAGTAAAAGTTTTGATTCTGAGGCGGTTTCAAGCCCTTGGTGAAGGCCATCTTAGTCGAGTCTTTTCCGCTTAAGATTTCGCCGATCTTTTTGGTTGGTTTATCTTTAATCATGTCTGATTAGTTTTCTTAGGCTTGGAATTTAGTAGTTTTTGGAATTGTTGTTGGATCATGTTATGACTTTTAAAGAATCGTGCTTATTTTCATGTTTGATTTGATTTTGTCCTATCAAGTGTTATTTTTGTTGTTAGTAGATTTTTGGCCAAAATTGACTTGCACATTTGAAACAATCGAGTGAACATTCGAAAGACAACATTTTGTTGTTGGACTGCTTGATTAGGTATAACATAACTTCATCTCGAAAGAGTGATTTATATGTTAGGATGGCTAGTAAGTAATCGAAAATGTTAAACTTGGATTAAGTCAAATTAGTTTGAAAGAACGACATTTGTTTAGTTTAGCCAAATTTGGTTGATTTCGAAAGAATAGATCAAGTTTCTTGACAAGATTACAATTCCTCAGAATCAACCGATTGGAGAATAGCACATGTTTACTAATTCTGATCCAATTCTCTTCCATAACTGCGAAAATTTCTAAATGTCTTTCCCTGAATGATTTAGAAAAGTTTATTTGCAATAGTTAGCTGAATCCACTTGAAATTGAGTTTCTCTTAGCATCTTCTAGCAAGATTGGGCTCAATAGATTACTTTAGTCCCTAAGGAATTATATCTTTATCTATACTACAAACATCCGTGTGCTTGCGGCAGTGTTGATAAAGTTTTTGGCACTGTTGTCGGGACTAAATTGCTAACTATTGAGAATTGTCTTATGATCGTGACTAAGCATTTTATTGTTTTGCTTTGTTTTGTTTTTTCGTTATATTTCTTTTTCCTGTTTAATTGCATTGGTAGTGCTAGTGGAAGTGCTTTAGGAATTTTTCCTAGTTTATGCGAAGTTTGATTTTATATGAGCCCGATCTAGAAATTGAGAGGACTTTTCGGTTAAGGACAAAAATGGAAAGGATGGAAGAACAAAGGCGCGAAGTAAGAAGGAATTAAAGCCTAGCGGGTGAAGAAGGACCCTTCATGATTTCGTTACTCCCGGAGTCCAAGGGATAACCTCAAGCATAGCTTAGCCCACTGTGGATGCTAATAACTTTGAACTCAAGCGAGCACTTATTTCCATGGTGCAACAATCTCAATTCGATGGAACTCCCTTGGAAGACCCGAACCTACACCTCTCGGTTTTCTTAGAGATGTACGATACGCTGAAGTTGAACAGAGTCTCTAGTGATGCGATTCGCTTGCGCTTATTTTCTTTCTCATTGAAGGATAAAGCACGGGCTTGGTTGCACTCTTTGCCATTTGGTTGCATAACAACTTGGGATGAGTTGACAAGAGCTTTCCTCACCAAATTCTTCCCTCCAAGCAAGACAGCGAGCTTGAGAAATAAAATCACCAATTTTCGGCAAAAAAGAGGATGAGACGCTCTACGAACCCTGGGAGCATTTTAAGGATTTACTAAATTTGTGCCCGATCATGATCTTCAGCGCTAGATGATTATCCAAGCATTTTACAATGGTGTGACCCAAGATGTGAGGACCACTATCGATGCAGTGGCAGGAGGAACTCTAATGAGCAAGACCGAGGATGAAGCGTATAACCTTATTGAGGAGATGGTGCTTAATAACTTTCAATGGTCATCTGAACGAGCCCAAGCTAGGTGGGTTGGAGGTAAGCTTGAAGTTGATGCTTTTTGTTTACTTTATACTAAAGTAGATGCTATGATTAAAAGACTTAACCAACTGAATATTAATGCTGTAAACTCTAGTGCCCTGTCCTCTTGTGAGATTTGTGGTTCAATTGAGCATATATCTTCGGACTGTCCACTTGGGAGCTCTTTTTCCCCGGGTCCCAATGAAGTTAATTATGTTCAAAATTTCAATACAAGATCGAGCAATGACTCTTACTCTAATACCTATAATCTAGGTTGGAAGAATCACCAGAAGCTCTCTTATTGGTCGAATCCAAATCCTTTAAATATGTCCCTATGAATGCTAGAATATCCCCTGGTTTTCAAAGGACCCTCTTCCCGTCTTAGATGCCCCAAAAGTCCAATTTAGAGTTAATGATGGAAAACATGCTTATGGCCCAATAGAAACAAGATGAGTACCTTAAGCAATTAGCCGTCGAGGTTAATTTGCTTACAACTCATAATAGGATGTTAGAGACCCAGATTGCCCAGAAAGCTGGTTTTTCATATGTAGCCCCAGATAGACTCCTCAGTAAGCTTGAACCCAACCCTCATGAGCATTGTAACTGTGTCACCATGAAAGAGGATGAAGAGCATTTAACTGACTCTGACGAAGCTACCTAAGGAAGAGGGTAGAGAGATAACTATGACTGGTAGTAAGGAGAGCAACTATGGTGGCAAGACAACCTCATTTGTAGAAAACGACTATATTCGGATCCCCACCATTTTCCCCCCTAAGCTTCCCACCCCAGGTAGTTTTTCTATCCCATGTGTTGTAGAAAAGGTAGAAATTGAAAGAGGGCTATGTGATTTAGGTGCAAGTGTTATCATAATGCCTTACTCCTTGTTTCATAGCTGCACCGAGGACTGTTACTAGCCACCCCCTTTTCTCTACAGTTGGCTGATGGTTCTGTAACACAGCCCATAGGAAGGTTGGAAGATGTGCTTGTCAATATAGGAGACATTTGGGTGTTGGAAGACTTTATTGTAGTCAATATGCCTGAAACTAATGATGCCCAAATTATCGTAGGTAGGCCTATTTTGGCAACGGTTGGCTGCCATATTGATGTAAGAGAGGGTTGTACTTCTTTTGAGCTGGAAGGGAGGTTTGCAGTGTTTAGTCATAGGAAAGAAGATGCCGTTTCTCCTCATTCTTCTATATTGGATGCTTTACACCTTTCCCCTGAATGTGATATGGTGGATGTCTTGTATGTTGAAGATCATCCTGATTCTGAATGGATTTGATATGGGGACCTTAACCATGGGTATGTTAAAGTGGAATTTTCAGCTCCTATGTCACCTAGCAAACCCGAGGTTGAGGCCCCTGTCTCTAATGATCCTTTGTTAAGTGAGTATTGCAGGTTTGCACGAGTTGCCAACTTTATGCCCCCTTTAGAAGGTTTCAATGCCCATTTTAATGTAGGGGTTGGGAAAGTAGATGTTAGCCCGTCTGATGGGCCCAGAGAGCGGTTTGTTTTGTATGCGGATGGTGCATTATGGCACCAAGTTATGAAAACAAGGGACCTGTAGCCAGAATTTCTAAGATGGTACCTTCAATTGTATATGTTCGATTTTGTGGTTCGTGATAAAGGTGATACGGACCAAGCCTAGAATAAGGGTCAAGCTCTTGGTCTTAAAAGAGTGCTTCTTAGGAGGCAACCCAAGTTTTATTTCTTTTTTACTTTTTATAGTTTTGATTTTTATTACTTCTCGTAGTTATATTCTCGAAAAAAAAGAAGGGACAAAGGAAAAAAAGAAAAACAAATATGTTAATAAAATGTTGCCAGCACAGTTAAGAACACCAGAAATGCGATCATGGGTGCCAGCCCAGAAAAAAAAATAGAAAAGGTGAGTAGCAGCAGACACCACGGACCGCCCATGGTGGGCTGCTGCGGGGCCGTTTCCCCTCCCCTTCACTTCATCTTCTTTACTCGACACTTTCTCTCTCTCTAAAACCTCCATAACCAATACCTTCAATCTCTCTCAAAATCTTCTCTATTTTGCTTCATTTTCACACCAAATTCGTTCTCTTCACTTAATCTCTCCATTTCATCCACAAATTCTCATCTCTTTTCTTCTTCTTCTTCAAAATTCATCTCACCCTCATTCATCCACCACACCCATCCTTTTGTCTCTCTAATTCTTCACATTTTCACTTATTTTCTTCAGTTTTCTAGGTTTTAGTTCTTACTTTTGGTTTTAGTTTTGTTTTTTGTTATGTTTTGTAACCATGGCACCAAACAAAAGGCAGAGGAGCACCAAGGAGGTTGGTTCATCAAGTCAAGCACCACCCTGACCTCAAAGAACGTCCAGAATGTCAACCAATGCGCGTGCTAGAGGTAACATTCTTCACCCTCTTGGTTTGACTCATCTTGATCATATTGCTAGGTATAGCTGTTTGAATAAATGTGTAGTAGTAACAAGTAGATACTATGATGAGGATTTGTTAGCCCGATTGGAAATGTTGGATGATATTTGTTGGTTGTTTGCTTGAGTTGATATGAGCCACTTTTAAGAACGGAAAGAGCATACATACAGGGACATGACCTTAGAATTTTTAAGTACACTCCATGTCGAGGTCACTAGAGGATCTTAATGTCAAGCTAATTATATATTGTTTTATTTGCAGGGATAGTTGTATGAACTGAAATTAGGTACCTTTAATAGTATTTTTGGTTTTCCATCTAGTATGGATATATCACACCGTCAAGTCCCCCGCGAATTAAACTCGATTGTATTTTGGGGTGAACTTTGGGGGGAGTGCTAGGTGCAGTACCGGTTCATCAAAATGTATGCACATTACAAACTCCTGCATTAGAATAGCTTAGCGTATCCTTACTTGTTCTTTGTTTACTCGGGACGATAGTCTGAATGTCTCGAGACTTTCTGAGTTGTACTTTCTATCCTGTATGCTAGATGGTGTCCAACTTGATCCTGGTTCATTCTTAGCTAGGCAATTGCATAGTGCTGCTGTTAGCGCTAAAGGTAGGATAGTCATAGGTGTAATAATAACTTCTATTGCTAGATTCTTGGGTGTTGAGCCCAAATGTCAAGGATAGAGTTTCTAGGTCTAAGCAGCTTGACTAAGCTGTTTTTGAGGCTATGAACTGTTGCAAAGCTGAGGCTGGCCATTTCTGTTGGATTTATGCTCAGGATCGGCTTTTGC